>VCCN01005300.1:307615-319085 GCA_006491835.1 Architeuthis dux | reverse complement strand
TAAGGGCAATCCTATTTAAAATGTTTGAGATTGACATTTATCTTTTTTTTCTCATTTCTTTCTTTCTTCATTTTTCTTCTTCTTCATTTCATTTTGTTTTCCATTTTAGGTTCTTGGCTTCCCTGCATTCCTAGACTTGTTGGAATCACGCGTTCAACTGTCTGATGAGGGTGAAACATGTGCCGTACTTGAATCCTCTCCAATCTTAAACGGCAACTTCCCAGACAGCATCCAGTCAGTTCTCATGTCAGCCTCGTTCCCATTCCTGCCCACCAAATGCAAATCCTACTTAGAATCCATGAAAGAAATCAAGAGCGCAGTTGTGACTGCGTGGCACGAGTTCCAAGTGGAGCGCAGTTATTCATCATCACTGAAAAAATACAACTGGAAGCATAAACGAGGCAAACAGGCTTTAGGAAAGATGAATTCAGAAAACCTCTATTCAATCTTTGAAGACCTTCTCCTCAAGATGGAGCAACATAGACAAAATATTGGCGTGTATAGTCTTTTAACAAGGTAATATGATCATCAAGGGGTAATGGTAATTTCATATTTTAAGATCAGATCAAAGTGTAGTATCTGTTCTTCGATACCGCCATGGCCTCGAAGTTCAGAGAACCACGGTCCTTCGGGGGTCCTTGTGGCATGCTCGGGTATCGTCCTAGAGAAGTTGCGCAGGATATCTTGGCTGTGGCTACAATCAAAGTGGAGTATCTGTTCTTCGAAACCGCTATGGCCTCGAAGTTCAGAAGTTGCACAGAATATCTTGGCCAGCTGGTTGGGAGGTGATCACTATTAGCATGCTCAGGATTCGTCCTGAGAAGCTTTTGGGACCCCCCCCCCCTTTATCCCGGTCCTCGTGGCATTTGTCTCGGTGACAGGGATTTGGGATTCTCCCCCCTCAAGTCTCTAGTCAAGGGGTTCCCTCCCCTTACTAAATGACCCACAAACTATTTTACGGGCCTAAAATAAAAGGAACTATGGCTTACAGGAATTATCTTCCTTTTGCCAATGTAAAGGTTTTTCATCTGAATGCGGATGTCTTTGGTTGTGTTGAGATGTAAGATATTCCTATTTAGATGATTTTCATTAAAATAAATAATCACAATTTACGTTTGTGAAATAAAATTTTATTCTGGAAAAAGTAATTTTTATTAAAGCATTATTTTAAAGCATTTTTCACTTTTAAGATATCACCATTGAGCTAAACCAATTGTTTCACTGTTGAAGTTAACTAAAGTCAGTGTTGCCAAATTTATTTTCAAGTTTACATCTAAAATTGAGTCAAAAAAACATCTAAAAGCACATAAACATCTACATTCCTTATTTTATTAAAAATCATCTAAATAGCAATTTCTTACATCTCGATACAACCAAAAACCTCTGGATTTAGAGGAGAAAATCGGAACAAAAGGGAGATAATTCCTGTAACCCATAGTTCCTTTTATTTCTAGTACAGGTAAACAATCTCTTATCTGAAAAGCTCGGACAACCGAACATTCTTTTCATGGATGTCATCTGTATGCCAATTACATTTGCATTTGGCACCAAACATGCCCAAGCATGACCCATGCTCTACCAAAATCATCTTATAGAGCACAGAGTAAGTTATTATTTCAAGACGGCCTTGGCCCAAGCCACACCACGCAGTTGTCTCAGTGCTCCTATTGGTCAGATGTGCCTCTGTTGCTCATGGATATTTTATTGATTTTTTGGTGATTTCTTTTGACTTTGAAGACTGGAAATGTTTTTAAAAAGCTGCAGATTCTCCTGGATGTCATTGAGAAGCAGAAAAGGAAGCTTCATTACAGATTTAAATATTGATGCCATTCTGAAATCCGAAAAGTTCCGAATTCCGAAACGTATCTGATCCCAAGGGTTTCGGAGATGAGATTATGTACATGTAATCGTCTTTTCTAAACTCTCTCTCCTCTAATCTGCGACAAGCTTCAGATCCAGCAAAAAAACCCAGTATTGAAATATCCTCTTTTTTCATAACCTTTTTGTTTTCTTACAATGTCTTCTTGAAGTAAGACTTTGATTTTAGATTTTCTTTTCATACCATCAATTCTTTGTTCCTAATCTCAGATATCCATCATCTCAGAATTATATATGTTTCAATATTTGTTTTTCGGCATTACATAAAAGTTAAAAAACTGACCAATGTCAAATTTTATATAAATATTTGCTAAGCTTATAGCACGGTTCGTGATATAAGGCGGGTGTGTGGTGGATCCCAACATTTTTGTCTATATTATCACCCACTTGTCCAGAAAACTGTGAATAAAAACAAGCCTGAAATTCGGGTGTTGTGCTATAACATAAGCCGATATTTCAGGCTAAGCATGCAGAAGGTCCTGAGTTTGATTCCCGGTATGAGCAAATAGTGGAAAACTCTTCATTAGGACAAATTTCCCAGCACACTCAGCAGCTAATTGAGTACACTCTAAGCTGTGTGATTAGAGTGGAGGTGTCCATTCGGTGGACTTGCATCCTGTCAAGGGGGTGGTCATAAAAACTTGAAGGAATAAAGTCCAAGGGGGTGACACAACTCCAACAACTCCCAATATATTTGACTTATGCCAGCAAACCAACAGTAAAAATAAAATGAATTAAACAGAAGCATTTCAGTAGTCAATGAACAAAACATTTTTATCAATTCCCCCTCCCCCCACCTTTTTTCTCTTCAGGAGCTCAGGTACAGGGTATCCGAAAGCACAGGGGATAGGAGTTCAAAGGGTTAACTCATTGATGCAAATATGTAAATATTTTGTTTTTTGAATACTGTAATTTGGTATACTTTGTAATATATTGTAGTTATTTTGGTGGTATTATTTAATAAAAAGCAAACATTAAGAGTGCCTTTGTTTATTTGTTCAAATCTCTCTCAGTTTTTAGATTACAGACAATGTTTGCCATCTTCCACTTATTATTACTATTATTATTAGGAATATTGCCCGTACTCACTCGGTTTGCTCTCTTTGCCACAAACTCCTGCGTAACAACTGGACGCCTGTATAAATTTTATCTTACTTTTATTATGTATTACAGACAGATACAAACCCACAGAAAAAGTCACACTCTCTTTTATGTTAACCAAATATTGATTACTTGTAACCTTGTTTGTTTGTGTCTTTCTTTGTTTCAAAATTGTCTGACATCAATGGCTACCTTACAATGTCTATCCTGATGTTCTTGCAGAAGTCTACCTCCGGAATCCATGACAACTGAGTACAGAAACTACTTACTGAATTTGTACAGACATGTCCAGGTGATGGTGAACCTGCTTTGTGAAAATGAATTGAAACCAGCCGGTAAGTGCTAAGACATAAATTTAGACATTTTATTCTCTGTATAGATTACCTCAGCGCTTCTTAAAGTAGGAGTCGTGACCCCTCAGGGGTTCAAATAAAGATTATTCGGGGTCGCAGAAATATTTGAAAATCTTTTCTTTAAAGAGTATATATGTAATTGAAGTGGTTTTTCTTTCTTTCTTTCTATACAAAAATGTGCTTCTTCTGATGCTTATTGTAAAAATGACGGAATGCTATTCACTAATTTTTTAAAAATAAATTTAGTTTTTGTTACATTTTAGTAATTTATTTCTAAAAAATAATATTTTTCTCGTAAAACACTGTAAAACTTGATGTAGATTATAAATATGTTGCATTTTTTTATATTTCTTTTTGTAGTTATTTGTTTCTATGTTCAGTTACTGTTAGATCATGCTAATTATATATAGACTTAGTACCTATTGCTTTTGAAACAGTGAGGAGTTGTGAAAAATGTTGTCTCATTAAAAGGGGTCGTGAATGAAAAAAGTTTGAGAAACTCTGGATTACAGATTAACTCTTTCTTCCCTGATAACGCCTCTAGGCGTGATAATAAATTTCACTCATGCCCTGATCATGTGTAGAAGTGTGATCTCGTTTTTGCATTATTTCCCGGGCAACAAAAAAAAATGACTAAAAACATGTTTAAATTTAAATCATACACAAATTTAAATCATAACTGCCAATCAATCAATAATAATATCCTTCTCAATTAACTTTTTCATGGTTTTATTTCACTGGACTTGGAAGTGATACATTGGGAATAATCACTGAAAATTTAGCTGTCAGGGAGGAAAGTCTACACATTTGATGAAGATCTCCATCAAATAGAGAGATTTTGGTCATGAGTTTCATGTTTGCTTCTCTTTTTATTGTAGCAAATTTTCTTTTTATAGTGGAATAATTTTAAAAAATTATTTTCAAATTTGTTTTCATAATTGTTTTCTGAAGTTCTGAGATAAAGTATTATACTATTATTCAGCTTGTTTGTATATACAACCCTTACATACAATCCCTCTCTCTAATTATTCATTCTCCTCATTCATCCTTTCTCTTCTCCCTCCCCACCTACCTTTACAATATAATAAACAAGGGGGTTTTTACGTACACTAGTTGTATTAGTAGTAGTAATATTATTAAACACCGCAACCCACAACACTGGTTTAGGTTATTCATGTGTTCTGACATTTATATGTATCCAGACATTGCCCAGCCCCTAACCATTCATAGTAGAAACTTGAAATTTTGCGCACATACTCCGCTCAATGAGTAGGGAAAATGTTAGATTTCTAGAAGGGTGATCAATGAATAAGTTACGTCTCTCGCCTTTTGTTGGGCTGTGATCACTAAAAATCATTAATCATGTATCCTCTCCCTCGCATGCTAAATGTAAGTGTAATGTACTTATTGTAATCGAGAGTATACAGTACAGTAATAGAAGTTGAGGTTTGGGGAGGGTCAAGAGTTATTCGCAAAATTCAAATTTCACTAGGGTTTTTCACGAAATTGGAGGGCCGAATGTACTAGTCAAAAATTAATAATAGTTGACAAAGGAGTTCAATTGTCTGCACAAAGATTTGAAAGATTAAGCCTAGCCTTGAGTAATTTTCCTCTGCTCTAAATCAGTAATTCTGAACGTGGGGCACAATTTATATATATCTGGGGCAATTTGGAATTTCGGTGTGAAGATTGAAAAGCGTTCTGTGACTATCATCTAAATTTGTTTTGTTTTTTATTATCTGACAGACTGCGAGATTCTGAAGAAAAACTGCTTCAAAGTCTTAGAAGAAGGCCCTGTTGTTACTTTAGGCCGACTGATGTTTGGTAAACGTATTCCACCGTATAAGTAAGTACTGGCTTTAGGTTCTTTTCTATTAGAACTTTTTGGAATTGACTGGTTTTGATCCTGGTTTTGTTGAATGTTGTTTTAAAGTTGAAGGTTAAAAAATAAGTCCTTCATTAAATTTTGCCTCTGCTACTGACATCTATGATAAGGAGAGCTCTGAGTTCAGTCTTGTTTAAAAATTTCATTACTAGCTGTTTATATAAACTGTGATATCGCAGGTAGGATTTATTAAACAAATTTTGACTGGGTTTGCGTATACAGTCTTTTGTCAGTCTCATGTAGGCAGCCTCCTTTATTTTACCTATCTTCTAGTGGTTTCTTTCTTAGTACTTCAATTTTCAATTAACAGTACATTGAGATTAATGTCTTATAAAAAAAAAAGTGGTCATGATGATACTTAAGAAACTGTAAATTCAAATTAAATCTTTGTTATGTCACAGGTTGGAGAAAGTTGCTGAAGAACTCAGTGTGAATCTGACCCATGTCATTGTTCACAATTGCTGCCCTAAGATACTAAGTAAGCACCAACCACCGAATAAGATGGTGCTACCATGCCAAGGTAAGAGAGCAGTTTCAACAATTGTTCCTTACATAATGAAACTTTTTTTACCGTTTAAGAGTTTATCTCCCATTTCTTTTTTGAAAATTACTTTTCTAACTTTTTGGTTTTCATTTCTAAATTAGTTACCAATTTGTTGGGTTTATCATTCTAAACGCAAATTTCTAGATGGATATCTTGATTTGGTGACAGAATTTTTTATAACTCTTATAATTCATCAAAGAAAATGTTAATATCAATGAGAATAACTGCTGATCAAAGTTACCTCCCTTGCAGCTTTAGGTGAGTTTTTAAATGTTCAGAAGTTATGTTTCAACTAAATGCATTAACCAGACAAGTGTGGATTTCAACCCGATGTGGCTTCCACTTCTCAACAAATCTAAACCCGACAAGACAAAGACACAGAAACACCCAGGCCATGCACTATAAGGGCTACCCCCCCCCCTTTAAACATAACTTCTGTTTAAACCATCACACTCAGATTTTACACCTGAAGAAGGCCAAAGAATGGATCAGCCGAAACGCTGTGTTTACAACACAAATAACTAGGAGTTCAATCATCCGAAGAACCATTTGAATATTAATGACCCTTCTCAAAACTATAGAAAATATATATGTGCATTATTATTCTATTTTTATTGTTATTACTTTAAATACTGTACACTACTGAGTACATTACAAAAATTTATTATTAAAATATATTTTTTGAGGATGCAGATTTAAAAAAAACTACAAAAAGTTTAAGAATTAAAATGAATTTACTGGAATTTTTATTGTAAGAAATAGTTATTCCATTCGTAAAAATAATGAATGAAGACAGAACAACATTATAACTAGTCTTGCATTGACCAGTACTTGGCTGGAAGGACATCGCAACCTCCAAAGAAAGAATATCGTGACTGCAACAGCATCAAGAGAATTGTCAAATGCTTTTATTTTTTTAAAATAAAATTTGAATGAAAAAATGAAGAAATAATGTTCAAAGCCAAAATTTCAAGAATGAGCATTAAAAAAGAAAAGGAAAACACTACACTAAAAAATGTATTTATTTATTAATGTATGTGTTAATTTTGTGTACAAATAGGGGAAATAAACAATAGCAATGTAACAATTACACACCACCTTTAAATATAGGTATAAGTAAATCGTTTTGTTAGTGTTTTGATTAAATTTTCTATTGTTTAAAATGAAAAAAAAATCAGGAAAAATAATCTGTCAAGATTGACAATAACATAAAACATGTTAAAAAAAGAAAAGAAAAACACACTAAACATCTTTTTTATTTCTTTATTATTTATGTATGTATTTATTTTGAGTAAATACAGGTATAAGTAAATCTAAAAAGGGAAAAAATGCATACAAAGAATCTATTAAAATTATTTTTATTGTTTCGATTTAGACCATTAACTATAATACGTACGTAATGTAACATGTTTTTTAAATCCATAACAATAGCATGTATGTTACTAAAAAATTAACTGATGAAGGTAAATAGAAAATAGTCAAAAATTAAATAATGATTTACAATACTTACATCAAAAAAGTAAATATAAATATTTAAAATTAAATTAAAAACATTTAATCATAGAAATGATGCTGACGATGTGAAAAATCAGCTGACGAAAACCTGTTCAAACTGCAAATTAAATTTTATGTATCTTAACTTTTTTAGCATAAATAAAATATTTTTTAGCATAAATAAAACATTTTTTAGAATAAATAAAACACAAAATTGTGAAATTTATTTTGTTTTATTGTATAATTTTATTTCATTTTAACCTTCTCGGTGCAATAAAATTGTACATCTCATTAAATTGTTATCGGTAAAGTGTTATAACTGAATCGTTATCGGTAAATCTGCCGGATACCATGACAGACACCTGAAAAAGCCCGGAGGGTACAACGTCCGATGTTTTGACTATAACAACCAAAATGAGGACACTAGTCTGAGTAAATCCGTGTATAATAATGATAATTCCTGATCTCAGAAATTCAGACAAAGGATGAGAATTTTAGTCCAAACAACTGATGGATTAATGATGACTTTTCTCAGAATTTCAGAAAATACTTCTTTTTCCCCCCTAGATATTGGATCTTCTGGTGCTGTGATAGTACTGAACAACAGAGGGGTTTCCTCAAAATCAACAAGTACTGGTGACAAACTGGTCCAAACTATACTGACCAGTCTAGTTCATAGCATGAGAGGTTTGTATGTTTATAAATTCTAATACTTCACCTTGGAATACATTCACAAATTCATCTCCATGCAAATAGAAGTATTTTAAGGACAACTTGTAAAAGAATTTTATTGATCTTAATATTAACTGGCAAAAATACTTGCAATTTTTATTATTTTATCATTATTATTACTGTTAGTACACTTTTATCATTTTCATTATTATTTTTTTACAATTAGTTATTTACTTTGTTTATTATTATTATTATTTTACAATTAGTTATTTACTTTGTGTTTATTATTATTATTATTTTACAATTAGTTATTTACTTTGTGTTTATTATCATTATTATTACTAGTGTATCTGTGTTTTAAAAAAAGACGCCTTTTTAAAAAAATAATTCTGCCCGTCTAGACTGTTAACTGCTTGATGTATTGTCCCCTTTCCCCAATGTATACAATCTGATTGACATACTTAATGCTTAAAATTTTAACTCTATATCTTCAGTGTACCCTTGGCCTATTGGTCAGGCTGCTATGGTCCGAGTCAGAGTTCAAATCGCATCAGTTCCATTTAATTTTATAAATTGGTTTCCTTCAGCATGACAGAAACCAAATAAATAAACAAACAAACAAAAGAATAAATAAAAACCATAAGTAATTATTATGTGTTTGGATTAGGATTAATAAATGTTTCTTTTTTTTTTTCTTTTTTTTTTCCCTCTTATGTTCAGAACTGTCTCATAAACACAGTGGGAAAACAGCGTTCAACATTGACTGCCTTCAGGAAGCAATTAAGTCGGCCCAGATCAGCAAGACGCTTGACAAAACCGTTGTCCTGCATGATGTGGATCTGGACGCATTGAACCAGCAAGAACTGCTCTGTTTTCTTACAAACCTCACCAACTTGCTCATCGTCCACAGCTACCTCTACATGGCATTACAGGCTGTAAGTAACATAGGTTTCTTCTGTTTTTAAGTGGGTCTGGCTAGCTATGTATGTATCACGTATACAGGCTGCACCAGCTGAAAAACCAACTTAGAATCGCACAGAGAGCCATGGAAAGAGCAATGCTAGGGATAGCTCTAAGAGATAGAAAAAGATCAACACGGATAAGAGGGAGGACTAGAGTGAAGTATATTATACAAATAATTAAGCAGCAAAAATGGAGATGGGCTGGTCACCTAGCAAGAAGAGATGACAATAGATGGGGGGGGGACTAACCGATTGGTGCCCATGGGACAAGTAAACGCAGTAGGAAAAGACCAGACACAAGATGGAGGGATGAGATAGAAAAGTTTGCTGGTAAGATAGGTTGTCATGGAAGGAGATGGGAAAGGCCTTTGTCCAGCAGTGGACTTATAACAGCTGATGATGTCTAGAAAAAACTTCTTTTTTTTGTTTTTTTTTGAAAATTCTAAATAGGTTTTTAGTACGGGGGTTCAATTTGCAATGTAAGTTTATGCTAAATTGATCACTAGTTTGTGTCCAGCAGTATTCACACTTGATTTTTTTAAAATTCAGACTTTTTTTAGTGATCACTGCCAAAAGAGGTAGGTCACATTGGTTTCTATTAAGTGACTAACCAGACCTGATTGATTGATTCATTTCTTGTCGCTCATAGCCATGCCATTCGGGGAGGGGGGGCCTTTGGCATTCATTATTGAACATAGTATAGAAATCGGTCTCCTCCTTAAGAAGATTAATGGGATCTCTGCCAGAGGCTCTCTACATAATCCTGAGCTGCTTACAGTACCTGACAGACAGTCACCCATCTAGGTACTGACCAGGCTTGATTTTGCTTAACTTTGATGATCGTACAAGAACTGGTGTGTCCAAAGCAATTTGGGCATAAATGCATTTATTGATTACCTCCCACCCCTTTGCCTGCTACTCATTAACCATAAAGCCATTTGCTAAAACAAAATGTCTGTTTTAGTTTAATTTTGAAAGAAACGTATAATAGTCCTATTCTATCATTAATACTTTCATTAATTCCTGACCTCTGACAATCCCTTTTTTCCTTATTTTCAATGTATGTAGTCAAATCAATTACATTATACATATGATAGCCCTATTTTGTCTGTAACTCTTGCCTTAATTCCTGACCATCCCTTGACCATCCCTTTTTCTGTAATGATTTTTCAATGCACAATATACAAACTGAGTTCTGAAACTTACTCAAACAGATTTTAGGTAAAAGATTACAGCAATCTTTTGTTTTGTGATTGCAAAGATTTTAACCATTGTTGAAATCAACTACAGATGCCCAGAAGGGCAAAAACTCTTCTGTTACACCAGATGATATTCAAAATAATGACATAATAATTTATGTCTTAACTTCTGATTTCCTTTCATGAATTGTCCACACACTCGCTCACTCGATGTTAAAAACGGCACATAAAAATCGTTCACCATTTTTAACATCGAGTGAGTGAGTTTGTGGACTTTACAATTTACAATTGTTATTTAATATAATTAGTCATGATTTGATTTACGTCACTTTACTTTTGCCATTATGTGCATCCATAGTCGATCTTGACTGGTTAAAATATTTGTGGTCACAAAACGAATAGTTTACCAAAAATACAAAATTAAGTGTTTAATCATCAAATTACCAACAGGAATCTTTAGTTTGTTAGTGCAGAAAATGACTAAAAAGAAGCTGGGAAGTGGTGGAGTAGCAGTACAGTTGGTGGTCACTGATCAAAAAAGCCGAAATCTTACTGATGTATGCTGGGTGCAAATCCAGTCAGCACTAAAATTCAATTGTGTTTCATTATTCTTTGCTACTTTCACCTGAATTTCACCATATTTGTAATCCTTATTATTTAAATTTTTTGACTACTTTTTACCTTCATCTAACAAAAATTTTTAAAAATATAGCAGGGTTAACATCATTAGAAAATAGGAGTGATCGTGGAGACTTAATAGAAATGTTTAAGATTATGCATGGTTTAGAATTAGTAAACCCTGATGTATTTTTTTTACTAGAAGGGGGTACAAGGGACTGAGAGGCCACACATATACGGTAGAAGCAAATAGAAGTAGATTGAATATCAGAAAATTCTTTTTTAGCAATAGAGTGGTAGGACTTTGGAATAGATTACCGGAATATGTAGTGCTATCAACAGATGTAAATGATTTTAAGAAGAATTATGATGTTTATTACACCACCTCAAAAGGTTTAAGGCCCTAGATATTGTGTAAATATGATTGTTATGATGTGTGCTTGTATATACAAATGTATATACAAATTGTATACTTTTTTTCACACTAAAAATAAAATGTTCAAAATGTTTGTTTTAACTGTTAAAATTGCCATTTTTGTCTTTAGGAACATTTACAATGCTGGCAGGATTTAAAGGAACTTTTTCATTCTGGCCAACATTGTGGACTTGGGGATGAAAACAACAGCATTGAGCGAATTGTTTGGCTCAACAGATTTGCCTACCAAGTCGGACAGCTCGGCATCGTCACGTAAGTTATGACCTGTTAACCATTAATAATTTTTACTGTCAACATCAACATAGGTTTCTCCAGTTTTCAAGTTGGT
>VCCN01005300.1:205410-218888 GCA_006491835.1 Architeuthis dux | reverse complement strand
ACAGGACGACGGTGACTTCAACGACAAACAACAAAAAAACAAAAAACACACAAATGTGTGCGTGTCAAGAGGAATTCAAATATAAAAAAGTGAAAAAATATATCAACCGTGAATGTTTAATGTTTGACATGTACTCTGTGATAAGATTCATAGAGAAGAAAAATAACACCCAAGTCCCGTTATCTATTATAGAGTGGCGCAAAATAAGCCGAACTGTTTGTTTTATCTGAATGGACCCTTCCACTTAAAGATACGGACAGAGAAGCATAGAAACAAGCATGATCGCTTCGCGGCCTTTTGGCTAGGATCAAAGCGTTCAGAGAACCACGGCCCTTCGGGGATCCTTGTGGCATGCTCGGGTATCGTCCTGGGAGATGTTGCACAGGATATCTTGGCCAGCTGGTCGGTAGGCGATCACCATTAGCATGCTCGGGATTCGTCCTGAGAAGCTTTTGACCACTGACCAGCTTATCCCGGTATTCAAGTATCTAGTCACGGGGACATGGGATCCCCTCCTCCACTTACTGAATCCGGCACTAAATGACCCACCAAGGGTCGATGTGCCGTTAAACAAAACAAAAAAAGAAAGAAAAATAAAGAAACAAGCAGAAAAAGTCCGTAACTTTAAGTGGGAAGGTCTATTGTTTACATAGAAAATAAACTGTTCAGCTTATTGTGCGTCACCCTGTATACTCAAAGTTATTTAGAACGCATGCAGAACAACTGCCGCTGTCAATGGGTTAAAGATAAAACTTTGTAACAATAGCCATCCCTCATCCCACAAATAATAACAAAACAAAACACCTGATGATTAGCACTTAAAGAGTGACAATGAAGCATTTACATATTTCGTATGGACACCGAACACGCTAACATTAATTAACTACTCTTTAACGGGCTATTATCACAATTCATTTAGAGTAACACAAGGTACTTCTCGAATACAGTATTATGCTGAAATTAGGGACACACAAATATTCACAATTAGCAACGCTATATATAACAGTATGTGCACTACCAGCGCCTATGAAAGGGCGCTAAAGCAGAACATTTGGATATAGAACGGGATACAGTAAAACTTTCATGATTTTATGTTATAGCAAATTTAAGAGTGGGCTCCTGTTGTAGGGCGATGGTTAGCAAGCCATTGCTAGTGTATATTAACTTTTACTCTCAGTGCTCTACAATTGTAGCCATGTGCCAGACGAAGCTGCTTAGAATGGTGCAAAGTCAAAGGCCATCTTTTTATCGTTCGACACCAGTGTTATATAGGCAGGGGAAAATTCGTATATTTGTATTCACTTACATACACTACTGGTGAAATGCGCAGAGTCGGAGAGAGACAACGAGAGATGATGCAGGGCACACAGTCCGGGGCTAACAGGGAAAACTCCGTCTGAACTTCGTGCTTTCTCGGCTCGTCTCTGTCTTTATGGGGTTTCGAACGCCCACGCTTGTATGTTCAACATCCTGTTTTCGGGATGCATATTTCCTACGGTGGCTGTGGTCACTTCCACTTACGCACAGGTGTTGGCCCGGAAATGACCTTTCGTGGTAGTATATCATAACACCAACGGCCATGTTTTAGAGATTTGATCGAAGTCTGATTGAGCAGGGTCTTTTAAAGTCCGGGTCCCGATCTATTACTGGATCGCAAGGCCCTGCTGACTAGGACGCTGGCTCACAATAAATAAACGAAGAGTGAGAAAGATATTGGCGACAATGAAAAAATTGAGATTCGAAGTACGAATGTACCTAATAATCTTATCATCACCTTTGTCATCAATATTTATTTGCTAAACTTATTAAACCATAACAATAATAGTAGCCTTGGCATGGTTGAAAAACGACCACATAATTTTAATGAGAAAGAAAGGGGGGCAGAGGGGTGGTAGGCAAGATACGATTCATACGCGTACAGTACGGCGAGTACGTTCTATACATCTACGCCTTTGAAACGAACACGAGTTTAGTTGCATTTGAACTTTGAGAGAGTAAGGTGGTCCTTTTTTTAGTTGTATTATGTTTATGCTCCAACCCTGAGATAAAAATGGATCGTTTATTATATGTCAGTGGGTCATAAGGTTATTGCATGAAATTAAACTGGGTCGTGATCGAAAAGTAGAGCAGCAGCAGTTATGGTTAACTTCGTTTTGGAGCGATAAAGTGGTCAGTAATAGAATAAACACATTAAAGTAGTCATAGAGACAGGAATAAAGACCTTGTATATCGTTAAAATACAGTCATCTTTCTGGTGGCTTATAATGTATGATAAAACATGAATCAAAAGTCTTCTGTAATGTTTATATATATGCATGTTATGTTAAATCAATAAACATGCCGAAACAAGCTCCCAGCAGGCCCCCATTCCGTTTTCGGTCGCAGAAAGCGCGGTCCGGAAGTAGGAACAGTACAACACAGGCATAGCCCTAATCAACACGTGTCTTTTCGTTCCATCTTCTTTTCTTAACACGCTTAAACATGGTTATGAATCAAACGCATTCTAATCTCACACAGCTAGAACAGAAAGAACAACAAAGCGAACAAAGACACTAAATACAACCAGAACGTTACATCTTCCTTTCAGTGTTATTGTTATTATAGTTGTCAAATACTTCAAGTTGTGACCCTGTTTGCTACTGTCAATGGTTTTGTAATTGAATTATGATTTAGGTGTTAGTAAAGGGGTGTTAGTAGAAGCGGTGTATTTACAAATAATCTTATTCTTGTTTTACACCTGGCCGAGATAGAATTCTATGCATAGCTATGAAGGCTTATACTGAGTTGTGTGCTTATATCGATGGGATTTTGGAGGTACACGCCCCAAGAGATTTCTTTCTCCAAAATGAGTCAATGATAAGAAGCATCATTCACATAGATAATTAACTACAGCCCGTGCTATTTCATTCCGCTCGTATCTGACCTGAGTGTTAACCAGAGGATTTTAGGGGAAATATTTATAAATGAGGAGGGTTTGGGATACTATGGGAAAATTCTGTCCGATTTCTGGCCCTCCAGGACTGGGATCATCCTTGTTCTTGTCTTCGGGTGAGACAGGTTATAAATTAAAGCGTACGTCGTCCCTGGGGATCCATCTCGTAAGCGACACCTCCCCCATTGCACTAACGGGGTAAGGTCAGTGGAGACGCCCTGACGACTGCGTCAAAATCCGGTGGGGCTGCTTTCTGAACACGCCCACGTGCATAGACAGGTCTGGTTAGACACTCAATAGAAGCCGTCACGTGACCAACGTCTTTTGGCACCATGCCGTGTTGGGGGTGATCAGTTAAAAAAATTGGGAAAAGGGGTGATCAATGAATAAGTTACTTTTCTCGCCTTTTGTTGGGCGGTGATTACTAATAAAAAAAACTCATTTTGGGAATTTTCAAAAAAAAACAAGCGTGAACACTGCCGGACACAAACTAAGGGACGAATTTAGCATAAACTTACATTGTAAATTGAACCCCGACTAAAAACTTTAAGAAAATTAAGACAGTTTGAGGAGTAAATGTTTAAATTTTCAGCCCACTAGCTCCATTGGTGTGGCCTGTACGCTTTAGACATATATAGCCAGTCGGACCAACTTAGAAATAAGAAACCTATGTTGATGTTGACAGTTTTTAGTTCACTGTTTCTAATAAAAAAAACTAATAAGAAAACGTTTCTATGAAAGAGCATAGAAAATTATTACAAGCATCAAGCAAACAACAGGATGAATCTCATTAAAGTCGACACAAGATTAATATTCTACGTAATTGGGGATAGTACAGTAGTATCCCGATTAGCGTAACCCCGTTTAGCGACCATTCGCTATAGCGCTGTTTTTAAACGAAGTTGGAGAGGTATATATATTTGGTCGTGTCCGTCTGTCTGTCCACGCGATATCTCCAAAAGTGCTCAATGAATTTTAATTAAATGTAGAAGAGTGGGTCGTGAGTTAAGGTGATTAAAATTTGGGACTGATCTAGGGATTTGTTTTCGATCAAGTGATATTTTTTCATTTTTTTCCCCATACATTTATGTATTCGCTTATGTCTGTCTACACAATATCTCCAAAACTTCTCAATTAAATTTTGTGGAAGGTTGGGCCATGGGCTACGGAAGACGTGGATACATTTTGGGGCAGATGCAGGATTTAAAAAATTTAGTAATGTTAAATTTAGTAATGTTAAATCTAGTAATGTTAAATTTCCGAAATAAATTATGATAAAAGAGAGCATCACAGTCTCCGAAATAACTGTATACTGTGCACTTTGCTTAATGTGCCCAGTGTATGAGAATAAATACATACGCACACAGTAGATACACATACATAATAATTTATCATTTAGATCTATATAGCGAAACCTCACCTTGCTAATGTGCCTAAAGCGTAAAGTATACAACGGCTGCATAATACCAGCCACGACATACGGATGCGAAACATGGAAATTAACAAAACGAGTTGAAAACCAACTTAGAATGGCACAGAGATCCATGGAAAGAGCAATGCTAGGAATAACTCTACGAGATAGAAAAAGATCAAGTGGGATCAGAGAGAAGACCAGAGTGAAAGATATTGTACAAATAAACAAATTAAGCAGCAAAAATGGAGATGGGCTGGTCACCTAGCAAGAAAAAATGACAATAGATGGGGGGAAAGACTAACAGATTGGTGTCCATGGGACAATAAATGAAGTAGGAAAAGACCAGACACAAGATGGAGGGACGAGATAGAAAAGTTTGCCGGTAAGACGTGGCAGAGGTAAGCACAAGATAGGTCGTCATGGAAAGAGATAGGAAAGGCCTTTGTCCAGCAGTGGACTTATAATGGCTGATGACGAGTGATATTTCACCGGCTCCGGAAAGTATCTACCAGGTAAGATACACAACACTAATCCATTCTATCTTGTTAAGGCTCAACAACGCCATCATGTATTTTTAAATGATTGCTGGCACAGTCTCTATTTATGCTATGTTCTAATAACCCCCGTATAGCGCTGTTTCGTCTAGCCCTGCAATTTTTGGAACGTATCTAGAGCGCTAACCGAGGTAGGTGTGATTAGAATCAATGGTATCGTAGAGCGACTGGTGTTATTCTACATCGTTTAGAAAAAGACATTCACGTTCTCTAGCATAAGACCGCATTCATGGGCCACCAATTGGCGATCGAACTCACTAGCAATGGCTTTCAAGATTAGCTTTCTAATCATTGTTCTAGGACAGGCACTCTTTGTTTACATTTATAGAACAAGGCTAATTTCGTGGAGCATCCAGTAAGGATCGAACTCACAAGCAATGGTATTCGAGACTTGCATGTCCACTATATCTAAATTGATAAATTCTTGCTCTTGTTAAATGTGCAATATACATATGGTATACATATTTATATTAAGCGTTGATATTTAGAATAATTATGGTTTGTAACATTTACAAATGGTTGAAATTAAGACATTGTTATTGTTGTAATAGTGGCGATTTAAGACCAATGTGTAAAACTATACAGTATCGCCCATAAATAAGTACACCTCTAATTTTCTTATAAACCAAACATAGCAGGATTCTATTATTTCTAGTGGAAATAAAATAATAAAAACGAATACTATCAGATATTATTTATGACCAAACTTATTGAAACTCTGTCGCCAAAGATATTTTTTCGTAGGGGTGTACTTATTTTTTGGACGTCAACTTATTCATATTTTTTAATGCGGTAGAGTTTGGTCATACATAATACCTGATAATATCCGTTTTGATTGTGTTATGTTCCACTAGAAATAATAAAATCCTTCTATGTTTGGTTTAGAAGCAGTGGCGATTCTACGGGAGAGGGGGCCATTGCCCCTAGGTTGACCCCCCCCCCACTTTCATACGCTTTAATGTAGGGGTGTAGCTGATATATGATTGATTATCTCAGATTTTTGAGAGAAAAAAAACTATGCTGTAAGAATATAATAATTTTGAACATGGCAGCTTTTAATGTAGTGTTTCGGCACAAGAAGCCGTGGACAAAAGGGGAGACGACCTCCCTTCCCATTTGATGATTGCTAGGGAAGGAGAAAGCCCCCCGCCCCCATGTCCTGGAGATGTTCAGCTGACTTACTCAATTTAGTAAAGTATTATACTTATATTATAAAAAATCATTCATATAGGTTGTGTATATCAACGTGGTGGAGTATAAAAATGAAGATTTCTCGTCACATGCATTTCGAGTTTTGCCCCCCCCCCTTTCTAAGAACTAGAAACGCCACTGTTTAGAAGACAATTAACTTTCTATTAAAAAGTGGTAGGGGTGTACTTATTTATGGGTGATACTGTATAAAGGTTTCACATTTTACAAAAGTAACCAAAGATTATATGTAAGTACATCAATAAATTCGTTGACAAATGGTGGAGAAAAAAAAACAAGAAAGAAACGAGAAGAATGAAGATAAAAAAGGAAAGAAATTAAAGATTTTTCAGACGTTCCATTTTTTTGATCGAATACACGTAGTTACATCAATACCTCCGTAGCTTAAAGATGGGGGAAAAAACAACATTTATTTTACACAATATTTATAAAAAAACAACATTTATTTTACACAATATTTATTTTTCAAATTAATCTCTTCCTTGTCAATGCGTCTAACCCAACGCTTCTCCATTAATCACATGGATTTAACATTATGCAGTGAAAACTTCAGATCAAAATTCAGCTAATAACTACGCAGGCTACGGAGATATTGAACCACCTTCGTTTTTACGAAAAGATACTATTTGAATTGGTTAACTGATTTCCATGACAAACAAGCGTCAGAAGATTAGTCCATTGCAAAACTCCCAAGAAAAAAAGATGCTACTGCATAAAAACTCCACCCGAAGGCACCCAAAGGCACCCAAAGAATCAACAAATTTTTTTTTAAATAAATAAAAACAAAAATTAAATTAAAATTAAAAATTAAAAAATATTGACGCTCGTCAGAGAAGTTATCCATTGTGATTATGTCCATTGTAAAAATGTAAAATTTTACTCAAAAGCGAGCGTTCATTATGCATAATTTAATAAATAGTATGTCCTCGGTATCCTCACGGACGTTTTATAAATTTCAAAACGTATCACAATAATTTAAATATCTCCTTTAGGGGTTTGATTTTGCTTTTATTTTCAAGAAAATAGCATGTTAACGACATAACAAAATAATAAATTTAAAACAGTGTAAACAGGGGTTCTCATACATTTTCTTCCAGCGTACCCGTATGTCCTATCCGGTAGTGTTAGCGTACCCCTTGTGAAGAATACAGGGTAAAATGTATGGATACCATAAAACAGACAATAGACATGTACTATTTGTTAGTAATTTCATTTAATGTTACATTTTAATGAGATGGATGAGCTTGGCTCTTTCCATCAAGTTACTGAATTCTAGACACAGTTTCGGAGACACATTTGTATTTCATTCTTAAGTCTTGCACGAAATTTATTTTTGGTTATACACATTGCTGAAAAACCTTATTCACAACACGAGTTGCGTTTAGTTGGTTGCGATTATTTCAAAATTCCAATTCTTTTACAAACCTCGCGTACACCCGTAATTCCACTTGCGTACTTCCAGGGGTACGCGTACCCAAGTTTGAGAACCCCTGGTCTAAAACCTGCATTAAGGACGCAAAAATATTTTTTCTTTTTGTTTACGATAAAAAAAGAAATGGTCTGTGAGGATACCTAACACGTTCGATATGATGACCTCTCAGTGATACACGTCTAATCTCAACAACATGGCTGAACATAACTGATAGCAAAAATACAGTTAAAACATTCGAGGATAAGCAAACGATATCGAGTTTTGGAACGATTGCTAACATGAGTCTATGTATAAGGTTCGATTATTCTTAGCAACTTGAAGGGGGGAAAAAAACGAATATTTTATCACGTGACAGAGATCGATGAAAGGGTTTTTCTTTTTTAAATGTACAAAGCAGAGCCATATTTCAATAATTTGCAGAAACGTTCATCTAAAAATCAATAAAATTCATAAAATACGAGGCGGTACCCCAAAATAACCGGAATTATTTTTTTTTTAAATGTTTACAACTTTGGAAAGAAACTGTCGGCCATTTTGGACGTGTTCCCCCAAATCGTGGCACACCTTCGAACGATTGTTTTTCTTCTTTCTTATCCTCTGTGAGCAAAGGAGGCACGAATTTTGCGGAAACGCATTGACATGAACTCCAAGACAAACCAGTCACCTCAGATATAGCATCAACAGTCCGACAACGATCTTCTTTCAAGACTTTTGTCATTTCGGCTTGTTGAAAGTCGGCCAGATCGTGGTTAGCATTCAAGTGACATTACACTTCGTAAAAACACGAATACCACTCGTACACTTCTGTTTTACCTAAAGCTTTTCCATAAAAGCTTATCGAAGCATTACAACAGTTTCAGCTACAGCTTTCCCCAAAAAGAAAACAAAACTTCACGCACACTGATCAGCCATCGCGAAAATCGCCAAACATGCTTGCAAACACCAGAGAAAAGCCACAGGAAACGAATCAGTCAACCCAGAGCTACGCCACGTGGCAGACTGGCTCAGAATAGTGTCGACTCGTGATGCCTTGCGGCGCTATTTGCAACAACGTCCAGTTCGCGCGCCACATTCGAATTCCGGTTTTAGTTTTTCGGGTACCCCGTCGTATTCATTTCTTTTTCTATCTTGTATGCTATAAAAAAATAGCATAATTAGCTTAAGGCTCTCTGAAAAGATTGGATAACACATTTGTAAAACCTTCTATATTCTTCATAGCGTTTGAAATTACTGAAAATAATTACTAACCCTTCTGTTCTCAACGTCCGTTTCAAACAAACAGACACAAATCAACGTAAAAGGAAATGATGGTTGGTATGATAACTTGTGTACCGGGAAGAATTCAATACAAATGTTCGATATTCCTGTAATTAGTTGTTGAAACCATCGGGCGACAACATCTGGGCAATTGAAACACATTTTTATATATATATGTATATAGATATAAATTACTCATGTTACAATTGAATTTAAACGGCTAAATATATTACTGATATTGTATCGCCCGATAGTTTCACGAGATCGGAAATTTTTGGTAAGATAAATTAAGGTGAATAAGCCAATGGACATTGATGTCTTATAAATTCGTATTGATCGGCGATCACTCCTCATTTTTGAATCTCCAACTGCATATGTGATTTTGATAAACTCTTTTAGGCGATCATCCTTTTTCATTCAAATTGACCCGTCGTGAATGATCGATTATGGCGCCCGAAGCCAAAGAAGCATCAGGTCTTTTTCGTAGACTTTTCTTTAAACCGACATTTCCAAATAAGAACCGACTGAAGCTGACGTTCAGAAACAAAATGGCGTGTAATAGCGCCATCAGTACATTAGTGTCCTTTACAATGAAGATCACGGTTCATATCCTTGGATTCTTATTTCATTCTGTGGTTTAAAAAATAGTTATGCGAGATCATGTCTTCCTTAGATTCTTATGAGCATCAAAATATCATGTTTGCAGGTTCGGTTGTGAAGCCTGGGGTGTAGTTTGCCATTGTGGTCGATATAGGAGATAGATAGTTGTCAGCTTGATGGTAAGAGCCGTATGTGACTGCCATATTCTGAGCGTATCTTCTGTACTGTTGAACTTCCAGCTTGAGATTGGCGTTCTCTACTCTCAAGCGACTATTTTCTTCTTTGGATGTATGCAACTGGTTCCACAAACGCTTTATCGACTAGAAACAGAAAGAAAAAAGCCGTGAATATCCGTACAAAAGACTGTATTTCTTAATTGCATATATTGTAATAGGATTAGTATATTGTGTAATGCTATGACAAGTACGGCTGACTTAATTAGGTTCATTTACTGTCTCTAATAAAGAAAGGAAATTAGTAATTAACTTTTATTCGTCTTTTAGCTTGTAATAATAAAATCAAAAGTTTTCATAAAATCTTCTCACGGTTAACTTAATACGTTTTGTTTCCCAGGCTCTGGGACGCTTCTTCGTGTCAGAGGTGAAATGACCGACAACAGCAGGAGAGAGATGGGGTGCCGGGTTGGCGCCATGTTTTGGTCATTGGATTAATTTGGTTATCTTCCTAGGGATTTTGCGAAAGGACTCCCCCCCTGTCTGGTTGGGTCCACAAATTAGATTATGATTGAAAGCACATTAAGATTTTGATGTATCGGTTGATCAAAGACAGTTATGAAGAAAGTAAAATTAACGGAAGTGAAAAAAGAAAGAAAGGAATAAAGAAAGAATGAGGCGATACGTCAGCGATACGTAGGTAGCTATAATCGGGGGACAGCCAGAGAGATGTTTAGCGACCGGGAGAGGACGCGTGCTGTGCTTAATTAGGCATAGCTAAATAGACTTAAGTTTTCTTAGCCTTTCCCTCTCTCAGTACACACTTTGTGAGTTGAACACTCTTTTCTCTCTGGGGACGAAATGTAAACATAATACGTTTTGAAAACTGCTATGATGACTGAATGTATTTGTTATGTTTTACGACGAGAACACGGAGAGTTACTGAAGAGAATAAAACCAAATAACTTGGATTTTAAACACGGTCTTCGTCTCATCCTTGCCGTGCACGTTTCATTCTTTTTGTGCATTACTGCATCTGGTATTTATATGTATGCATATAAACAACAACTGACTATGCTACAATTGTGCATAATCCTGACGAATGACCGAATGAAAATATGAAGCATACGAGGGAATTCGATGAATTTGAACAGCGCACGCGAACCGAATATCAGTTTATACTCGTATTCTGAGTTTTTAAAAAAATTAAATCTGCAACTAGATCCAGCCAATTTGAAACGAGACGAAAAACTCAAATGCTTTATATATAAACTCGTGCACTCTTGCATACACACACACACATACAAAATGCACGCGCGTGTGTGCGTGTGTGTACAGGGGCCGAGACAAATCCCTCCTAGGACAAAACCTTCCTAGGACAAAGCCCCCTCAATTAAAGTGCAAAGCAGGACAAAGACCTCTCGGTTAAATTAAAACATGATAAACATTTGAGTAATTGGTGACAGTATAATATTTTACCTTCCTTAATATTCTTATAGAAAAGTGTTTATTTGGCCTCATATTGTAATCACATTTTTAAAGCTTAACATTTTGTAAGGCATGGGGTTAGGGTTAGGGTTAAGGTTGTTCATAAACTACAAATAATAATAAGAATAAAAATTACGATTTAAAAATTCCGTATATTATTTTTCTTAAGGAGTTTTTGTCCTGATGGTTTCTTTTTGTCCTACACTCGTGTGTGCGTATGTATACATATTGATGTGTGAGCCTGATTTTATATTATATGTAAAACACACACACACATATACACACATATACACACATTTCAAGGTGTGTAATAGATATTTAGTAAACTGAGTTTAATCCGGCACAAAACCAAACAGAGAAAATACGAATATGAAGATCGGGTTGCGCCAATCTTCCAAGTGGGGAAGGCCTGCCCTTTTCAACATTCGAAATCCTTACCTAACTGCCTCAGGCAACTATTTGTGTTTAATAATATGTGTGAATACCACACTGGAAAAACGATCAAACTCACGTTTTTATCATTTTGAGTAATTTGGATTTTAAACTTCAAAATTGAAAAGTTCTTTTAAACTTAAAAGCTAAATAACCGTTGAGTCTGATCGTTTTTACAGTTGTATCGTCAATAACTATACAGTTTAACTGTAGTAAAACCTAACAGGGGGAAGTAACTCAAACAAGGCAAAAATGGAGTTTGATCGTTTTTCCAGTGTGGTCTTCATATATTATTATGGCATGTCTATAAAATTAATCAAATTAATCAAATGCATTGGACAGTGATTTAATCTGGAATTTGGAACCCAATATACGCAGAATCATGTACTGCAAACGTTCGGCTTTTTTTTTGTATTTGTTCTTTCACTTCGAAAGTGTCATAATATAATCAAAACAATGCTTTATCGTTTTGTATTGTTTGTTATGAAATAGAGGAAAGTCCACGCCGCGTCATACATATAGCCTTCAGATATGATCAAAATAAGATAAGTTTTTGTACAACGTGCAGATGAAGACGATAATCTAATTATTTCTTGGTTCTGATAAAATGTAATTTTAGAATTAGGGTTTTCGGTGAGACAGACGATACCAAAATGGCCGCATGCAGCCATGTTGGCTTCTCGTTTCTATTATACCGTTTCTTTTATATTTTTTATTTTAAAGAGAATTCCCAGTAGTTAAAAACAATCCCTCAAGTATAAGGAATTATCTTCTATATCTGCCATTGATTTGTTTATAAAAAAATACTGTCATAATGATTGTTTTTCAGCAAAAGCAAAACAATTAATCTGGTATAGATGAACGTAGACCAATCTCTCAGCTCAGCTCATTTGCTCCCATGTCACACGACACATGAGGCAATATGTGTCTCGATTTCGAACGTTCCATTGAGACCCAATCATTGTTTGTAGCAAGTGTGGGTTTTTACGAGACCGGGATGTGTGCTAGATGGACTGACAGGGCTAAATGGTTACAACTGCCCTGCTATTTGCCTATAGATGGGAGAGGGGGGCGGATTTAATCATAAGCAACTGCTATTTTAAATGTAGGTTGATTACTTTTCTCAACGTGTTTGTAGTTATAATACTAATATTATAAGTTAACTTTGTACTTCTAAAGATCTTCCCTGTCTTATCCTAACACCGGACAGTGGCTTGATAGTTTCTAGCAAGCAAATAAATATTACCTCTTCTAAATCCACCATTTTGCTTTTCTTCCTCTGTCGGCATCTTTGGGCTGCCATTCTGTTTTGTTCCCGACGTCGTTTGATTTTCGTTATTTCTTCTTCGCGGAGCTGAAAAAAAAAGGCATTTTTTTATAATAAATCAAATTTATATATCAAAGTTATTGTAAGTGCAAGGCATGTGGGGTGATGGGAATTACCCTGCTACACTGGTCCATGACGTGTTGGAAGGAGGAGAGATGGATTCATACCTTTCCCAAGGATATTAGTTAATAGCCGGAGTCTAATATCGGCTCGCTGATCTCATTTTTCGTGCCGTTAACCGCTCGGCCACTTGCACCATCGATATATATTATTAGGTCCCATGGAAACTTCAGTGCATACACTAGATCACAAATGCATATATTTTAATACAGAACAAATACTGTAGTTTTAAATAGCGCCTTATTGATTACGAATATATAATCTTGGTGAAAAAAAAACACTAATTTTTCGTTTGAACTTATCAAATCTTTGCTTTACTGTTGTTTTCCACTATTCTATTAGTTTCTTACATTTTGGAATTGCTGCAAAAGAACGATACAAGCAAACAAACAATATCAAGTTGTCCGTGGCTAAATACAGGCCATGGCTAGTACTTTTCAACCTCATGGAAAGTTTAATTTTGATTCTCATTGTCACTGAATAGAATTAATTATTTGTAGTAAAATCTTTAAGAAAGCCGTTAATATTAAGTTGCTTTTT
>VCCN01005300.1:0-13684 GCA_006491835.1 Architeuthis dux | reverse complement strand
TTCTTAGTGTTCAGAAAATACTAATGTTCTATTTTCAGGTTCAATTTTGGTTTTTAATTGTGAATTGTTTGAAGAGAGGCAGTGTTGTTTATTAACATTCCAAAGTATTCTAGAAATTGGCGTAAAAATGCCAACTCAAGTTAACAAGAAACAGGGCGCAATTTGAACTGGTCTTGCGGAGGGTTTCATAGCAGCCGATACCAGCCGTAACGGTGTTGCACGAAATGTGTCCTTATGAAGATCGCTGATTTCGACAATCGGAATTCAGCGTTTGCCCTATTAGTGTTAGTAGGTACTCCAAACTGATTTTTGATGTGTCATATACATATAAACTGTTCATTTCATTGTCTAGATCTAGTTATCCCGATTCCATTGATTTTAATTTTTGCTGCAAATCTTGGCGCCAAATTGAAAAATCATAAAACTTGATTTATGTTATGAACATTGACAAATCTTATTTTACACTGTTCCATAGATAATAAGCCTGACCCCCACCTCCCAGATTCAGAAATTAACAAATAATGGCTGGTTCATGAAATCAGCAAAACTTCAATTTCTCCCATTCGCACTTGTTAAAATTGTCAACGTTATTTCAGGTAATTCAACAGCATTTTTAAAACTCGATATCTCAGCTTCTAGTTATGCTACATGGATGGTTTTGGTTTCATTGGAATCTGGAAAAGAAGATATGTTGTTTGACAAAGGGATCAAGGTGTATTTCTGAGAATCTGAAATGTTGAAAATAAATTTCTTGTTTTATATTTAAAAAATTGTTTCTTCCTTAAAACATGCATAAAAAGGAGTTGAAAGCTTTCTTTTGCAAAATGCCAAAGACCGAAATAGGATCTTTTTATTGCAAACTATATCAACAATGTAAAATAATAATTGCAACAAATACTAAGTATTCGGTTTTCAGTTTATTAAGTGAGACACTTGATCACGTCATACCGCTGTTGAATCTCCCCAACTGCAGGCACTACCCAGTATCTGCTGACAGGCACTACTTCAAAATCCCATTCAATGACAAAACAAGCTTCTGTGTCAGCAGGATCGTCCACTGCAGGGAATTTGAAGTGATCCTTTCTGGCACTGGATTGCACCAGATACTGCACTCATGCTAGTTGAGGATTCTGGCCAATATAAAACCTGCTGTCCTTGGGCAGAAAAGTTGAATGGCTGATCACCATTGGCACTGCTTGTGCTCTGCTCCTGGTCTTCAGAATCAGATTGGTATCTCTGGTGTTCTGCAGTCTCCTTCATTTGGGTTGCAGCTCATCGGACTCAATGTTCACAGCAAGTGGAGAAGCTGGCAGTGGATCATCTGAATCATTGCCCTGGCCTACATCTGGAAGGATTTCTTGCAATGTTCTCATCAGATTGATCAGAGTTCCACTCAGTTTCAGATTTGTGTTGATGAGCATGAGATATATCTCCTTCATTAATTATATCCACAATTTTGTCTATAAAGTATACAGACACTTACTTGTAAAATCCTGAAATACCTATAAATTAAGAAATTTGAATTCCCTGTGTCTTAAACCCATGATATAGCCTTTTAAAGTACTCAGATATGTCAACTGGGAGACGAGATATGAAATTCTGTTTTGTTGGTGTATGCCATTTTGTTTTATACAAATGAGGTAGTTCTTCCCAACTTTTTTCTTGGGATCATCTTAGTAGAATTAAAAGTAGAATCATGGTGGGGGTAGCACGGACTATAACCATTCTAAAATTTCCAGAGTATTTGGATCTCCAATTGACTTGGAGAAGGTGTGCAGGAAATGCCAGGATTGCCCATAAAACTATCTACTAACCTTAACATTAACCCTACCTAATAACCCTAACACTAAACCTACCTACTAAACCTGACCCTTAATATTATTTATTTACAAACATTAGACAAAAAGATTGTGATTTAAAGTAATACATTTTAAATTTTAGCGTTAAAGTTCTTGTTAAAGCATGTAGCTTTTTTAAAATTCATTTTTATTGATTCCTCCCTTCTATTTAAAAGCACTGGGCTCTTTAATGAGGTCAGTATATTTTTAAAATAAGGGCAATTTGTCACCAAATGAATATTCTGTGTCCATACCTAAAGAAAACATCCAAGTTGCAATTAATAACATATCAATCATTTGTACATAATAGCAGCCGATTCAATCGTTTGTAAATAATGTTAGTTTCTTCATAGCTGCCAATTCCAGGTGTAACATTGTTGCACAAAATATGCCTGTGTTTTAGCATAAATAAAAACAAAAATGTATATATTTTATTTCATTTTGACTTTCTTGGTAATTTGTATATCTTTATAAAATGTACATCTCATTAAATTGTTATCGGTAAAGAGTTGTCAGTGAATCTGCCGGCTCCCATTTAATATAGGCATTTTAACCTTTGTTATTGGATCATTTGATTAGAACACATTTTGACCAGACACTGTATTTACTTCAAAAGGAGCTAACATTGTTACTTTCGTATTCAATTTTTCTTTTAAGGAATTTTTCGTACTTTTTCATAAATAATATGAAATGTGAGATTATAATTTATTTATTTACAATTTGTAATAAACTACATGGTTTATTACAAATTATAAATGAATAAATGGCCTCCAGATAATTGGTCTGGAGGCCAGCAGGGGTTACTGTGCAGCCCACCCCCACCCTGATTCTACATTTAGGGTACCAAAATGTTCTTTAGGATGTCCTCTTTCAGAAGAAAAGATGTTCCCAAGAAAAAGTTGGGAAGAACTACCTCATTTGCATAAAACAAAATGGCCACCAGCACAAACCAAAAAAAAGACAGAATTTCATATCTCGTCTCCCAGTTGATATATCTGAGTACTTTAAAGGGCTAAATCATGGTTTTTCTTTATTTTACCATGAAATTAATTTATAGGTATTTCAGGATTTTACAAGGTAATTTCAAGTATACTTTATAGGCAAAATTGTGAATTTAATTCAGGAAGGAGTGTTATATATATATATATGTGTGTGTGTGTGCATATATATGAGGAAATTATCTTTCTAACATATGTATGTTTGTGTTAGAAAGAGAATTTCCTCAGCTTTCCAATGGTGTATTTGGCAATTTGTATCTATTGGGCCTAAAAAGTTACAGCCCAAAACGTGAAGCTAAGTATTCAGCAGTATAATATACTGGTAATTTCACCAGCTTTCCAACAAGCTATGTTATAAATTATATCGACAGCCAAAAATGTGAAGCTAGGTATGTAGCATTTTTCAAGGAAATTTCAATTACACAGCAATAATTCTATGAATTATGAATATGAATTAGTTCTTGAAGCAGGTATACACATATATATCGTTAGAAAGAAAATTGTATCAGCTTTCAGACAGTGTATCATGTCAATTTGTATCTATTTGGCTTAAAAAGTCACAGCCCAAAACGTGAAGCTAGGTGTTGAGCATTTTACGCGTTAACTTAAAGTACACAGTCATAAGTCTATGGATAGTGGAATTAATTCTTGATGGAGGTATATGCATATATATATCGTTAGTTTTCTAACAGTGTATGTATCTGTTGGGCTTAAAAGATTACAGCCCACAAGTGAAGTTAATATTCAGCATTTTACAAGAAAACTCAAGTACACAATTCACGTTTTCGGCTGTAACTTAAGCCCAAGAGATACAAATTGACAAGATATACCGTTGAAAAACGGAGGAAATTCTCTTTCTAACAATATATATATGGGTCATTCCGTGTCAAGCAGACCAATTTGGGGAAAGTTCCCCACTCGACCATCTCAGATTTTGCTCTAACTTTGCTCAGATGTTCATTTGGGTTTGAAATGAAGTCCTGTAAAATTTTAGCTCAATATCTTTACTCGTTGAGTCACAATGGATCAACAAGAACAAGGACTACTTTAGTCGAAACAACAACAACCAAATCTTTTTTTCCAATTTCAACTAGCAACCATTCCACAACAGGAACTTCTACTGCACTGAAAATTTGTTTTCAGGGTCAACTTTATATGTAGATTTTGAAAATGTTATCAGCCTAGCTCTAGAAAGCATCATTTTCTCAGAAAGTGATGTCAAAGTGGGCTCCAAATTTCATTGGTATTTCTGAGAAGCCATATTTAAGTAATCATTACTCTAGCCAACTTTGTGTGTTCTGTTTGGCAAGGAACAAAGTGATGTCAATGCACTACAAAATGTTACAATCTGGATCTTTCTAGCTTTTCTAGATCCCGAGATATAAGGTCTCAGAAATGGCCCGAATTAAAAAACGACAAAAAAGCACTTTTTTTTTCTTTTTTTTTTTTTTCTTTTTTTTTTCTCTCCTCCTCTTTCTTTTTCTTTTAAAGGCAAAACTGTACATGTGGAAGAATCTGCACAATTTTCTACCAAGAACCACTGCAAAGAGCAATGTTTAAAATACTTGGGGCTAGATTTTCAAGTTGGTATCTTGGATTCTTTCATGTTCTAATCAGTGGTTGAAATGGATGTGGGTATGCAGGGATACAACATATACCTACATCTCAATTTCCAGGTTTTTTGTATGTTCAATGTCTATTAATGGAGACTTTAACATATACCTAGCCCCCAAATTCCAACCTTACCTTATACCTAAACCCATTTCCATCAACGGTTCTAATAGAGCATTGAAGTTTTGTTTAATGGCATTGCAAATTTTGAATTTTATTTATTTGCAATCCTGCATGGTCCATGGTGGATTATAAGCCACTGCAAATTTCCTTTATTCATAACTATCAAAGATAATATTTATAACAAAAATGTAGCAGAGAAATTGACATCCCCATCTCCCACACCTGATGGCTCCAGCTCACGGGGCCCCACCCTCCCTCTACTCATTTTCTTCTACTTTCTAGTATTGTACATTTCCTTAAAGTATTTCAAAGAGGTTTTCTATTGTTGACAATGTTTGTGCAGGTATTATGTACTGTCTGCCTGTAGCAGTTGGTGTAGGTGCAGAAATAGTCGTCAGGATATGCTGCTCTGGAACCCAGCAACAGTCTTGTGTGGATGGCCAGTGAAACCATTTCTGGCCCATGATGCATAAATGTGATATATGCATCTTTTTGTTCTTCACAAATTTTGCAAATGTTTCCAATCCATGAGAAACCCTCAAAAACATGCCATATATTGGCCTGGTTGCAGTTTTAACTCTCTGTAGATCCCAACATTTGCCACGAAAGAACTTGTATCTCGTGAAACTCAGCTAACTTGAATCTGTTCTCCATTTATGGGAACAAAATGATAATCTTTTCTGTGTTCCAGCAACTGTATGTCCTTGTTGGTTATCTCTTAATTAACCTGGTTTTGCTTAACACTGTTAAATTAATAGCGACCACCCCTTTCATGCTATCAAAATAGTGTTTCTACTGACATCTACACTCTATGTGCATTGAGACCAATACAAGTACTACTATAACACAGAACTGTTTACATTTCTCATAGTAGTACATTATATTACAAGCCAGTTTTCTTTTTTTCCTTCATAATTTAGAGTCTATTAAACCACAAATAATGTTATTTTCTATAATTTTGAGAAGGGTCATTAATATTCAAATTGGCCGAAACGTTGTGTTTACAACACAAATAACAAGGAGTTCAATCGTCCGAAGAACCCTTTGAAAACAAATAATGTATATAGATTTTGATATTGGACCTTTTTAAAATCTTGATAATTTTTTTCTCTGAAAGTAAATGTTGCTAAAACTAATTTAATGTTGTTAATAAACATTTATCTCACATTTGTTGTTCTATTCTTTTACAAGAGTATCATATTCTATACTTTATAGAGTAGCTAGCTACAGTTAAATATGTTGAGTCGCTAATAATCAAGCATGGATAAATTGTAATTTTTACCATTGATTGTTGTATTTATTTACCACGTTTTTGATATGCGCAGTACCATCTGGAGGTTAATTAATCACGTTAATCAAGGGGAACCTGTTCAGTTTGGTCTATGTTATGGGTTCTATAATCTACCTAACACATCCCTCTAACGTGTGTGTGTGTGTGTGTGTGTGTGACCTTTTGGCATTGGACGTTTTGACATACTGCTAAAATTGTGTCCTCATATAAAGTGAATTCTGTCCACTGACACATGATTTGATAATCTGTAGTTTTACATACGAGCCAGAATAACGTTAAATCCAATTTCTCATTATTGGAGAAGTTGCATTGTACAGTTGATTTCAGTCAGAATAAACTCTATACTGTGTTAGATTTAAATTCTAGTTTATCAATCTTTCTGCCTTCATATCCTTGTCTAAAAGTCTAGATGATCACAGATTGCTTTAAGATAGCAAATGATACCCTCCTGTTTGATCAACACATGGTATAATGTTGCATTGTTTTGAGATATGGGCAACAGCCTTAAGAGATCAGAAGGCTGAGGAAAAATGTGTTGTTTTTGTTTTTGTTTTTTGTTTTTTTTTTCAATTTATAAAACTGAATAGTGTTTCCTTACTTGACTTTGTTAATTTTCTTTTCTTTTTACAGCTTGCATATCTGAAGAGCATTATGAATATTGACGAGAGAAAAAAAGATCTCTACACTGTTAAATTTGTGGACTGGCAGTTCCCTATAAGTTCGCACTTGAGATACATGTAAGAACACACACTGGAGTGAAACCTTTCCATTGTGAAATCTGCGGTGTTAGTTTTTCCCAAAATTCAGACCTCAAACAGCATATATTAACGCACACTGGTGAGAAACCTTTCTGTTGTGAGGTGTGTAGCAGAACATTTGCTAGGAATCGGCATCTCGAACGGCTCGAACATTAACACACACTAGAGAGAAACCTTACCGCTGTGGAACATGTGTTAGATTTTCCCAAAGTCACACCCTAAAACGGCACTTGGTAACACAACACTGGTGAGCCCCCATTCTGTTTTTGAGGTATGTAGCAGAACATTTGCTGGGAATACGTATTGCAAACAGCATAAGGCAATGCACTCTGATGTAAAAATTTTGATTTTCCCAAAATTCCTCCCACAAAAACAGCACATGGTAACACACACTGGAGAGAAACCTTTCTATTGTGAGGTGTGTAGCAGAATATTTTCTAGGAATGGCAATACATTCTGGAGAGAAACCTTCTTGATGTAAAAACTGAAAGTATATTTTCAAAATTCATCCTGCACAAAACGTATATTAACACACTTGAGAAAGTTTTTCATTGTGAGATTTCTGGGATCACATTTGTTTGGAGTTTGGCACTGTATAAACACATGATATTGCTTTTGTTCTGAATTTTCAGTATTACTAGCTAAGAACCCACCATACAGGCAGGAGCTAGTTCCTGCAGAAGGCCTAATGGGACCTTTGACCCCAATAAGAGATCAAAACTGTTTTTCTAAGGGTACCTTAATTCAATACCTCTGGCTACAATGTACTGGTTCAGCTACTTAGAAGTTAGTATTATATAGATAGATACATGTAAATCAAATCATTATTATCTAAGAGAGCACCAACACAAACCCCAAACTATTTTTTTTAAAAATTTACAAAAAAACTAATTCATGCAAAACATGCTCTGGGGGTCCCATTAATAACCACAGAAATTTGGTGGCCATAGCTCTAGCCATCCTTGAGTTATGCTAACAGAGATGGATGGACAGATATTTGGCTGAATTAAATTAATAGTAAATTTTAGGTAAGCGTGAACACAGCCGGTGACAAAATAAAGAACCAATTTTGCATAATACTTACATTGTAAATCTATCTAGAGTCCTATTAGTACATGCAGAAAATTTCATGGGTATATGTTGTGTTTCCCGAGTTATGCTGTCACATACAGAGAGACAGACATTTGGTGAATTATAGTATGATTATACACTGATTTACTCGGACTAGTGTCCTCATCTCTGTTGTTATAATCACAACATTTCAACTGTTGTACCCTCCAGATTTCTTCAGTTGTCAGTTGTAACTTTCTGGGAATTTGAAACCGAACACTTTATTCAGTCCACAGGGGTAGATTGTTGATGGAGGATATCTTGTATCCGTTAATTTAATGTTGCTTGTCTGTCTCTTGTAGAATATGATTTTTCGGCACTACCTGGCCCAGGTATTGAACTCCCAACTGCCAATCAGGTTACTATAGATACACTTAACCAATGTCATTATCCACTCGCCCATGTGACCCATAAATCCGTGTATAACATGCTAATACACACTGGTATGAATTTACTGCCCCCTCCCCCATTATAGCGCTATTCACAATATAACACTGGTGAACCCCAAAATATTGATCTAGCTCCAGAATAGCTAAATTGGCAACCTTAGTTATCATGGCTCAGGTATGATCCTTGGCCCCCAACACCAGCATTATGACAAGGGATGCCTGTATTCCCCTGTGATGTGTTTTGCATAACATTATTAGGAATGCAAATCTCTAGTGTCATGTGACAATCCATACTGTGGAGTTAGATTTCCTCAGAATTTAAATCTCAAACACATATTTGGGAGAAATCTCTCTATTATGAGATCTGTTGATCAACTTTTTCCCAAAATTCATACCTCTCGCACTCTGTTTGTCATACTGGTGTCTAGATATCTAGCAATGGGGGAAATCGCAGGAAGAAGTAGCTTCCTGCCTTTTCCAAGGGCATTAGTGTGAAGTAAACACAAACAGTCTCAGCTGTAATTTGAACTTTGAGCGAAACTTCTTTTTAAAATTAATTTTTCCCCCTCAGGAGTTCAGATACATTGTATCTCAAGGTGCAGAAACATAAGGATTTGAAAAGGTTAAGTCATTTATGTAAATATTTTGTTTTTAAATACTGAAATTTTGTATACTTCATGCTATATTAGTTATTTTGATGGTGTTATTTAATAAAAAAAACATTAAAGAATGCCTTTGTTAATTTGTTCAAATCTCTTAGTTTTTATACAATAGTCAATGTTTTCTGTTTTATTTGCGACCTTGAATGTTGCCATTACCCCACCACCACCCCAATATAGTTATTGCAGCTCGGTTATATAACACGGTCGGCCTTCCTGGACCCCCAACACCCACGTTATAAGGAGGGGAGGCCTGTACTTCTTTTTAAGCTAAGCATAGAATTTTGGAAGTTAGTTCGGACCCGAAGGACGCAGATGTGGTGCCATAGCCAATGGGGTTTTACCTTATAAGCTTGGTATTGCTCTGTGTAGTCAAGTCAAGGGGACTCTGGATTGGTCCTGAGACCAAGATCAGTGCTCTTATGTCGTTGCGAGGACTAAAGAGAATCTTTGAGCAAGTTCATGTGTGAGGTTCCGCACGTTAAACCGACCTTGTGTCACATCCTGTTCTCATGGGAGTTCGGATAAATACGAGCAAAGAAAGAGCTAGGTGACAATTGATAATACTTTAACTAACCTGGGTTAGGGTTTATTCCATATGGCCTACATAAATATAGTATGCGTGTACAATGTGTCAATAAGTCAACTGTAGTGTATCTTAGGAAGAAATTCAGAAACTAGGCAACTATGTTCCACTTGAACTTACAGAAAGCAACATGAGTTGCATTTAAACACAACCTTTCTCTTCTTGCTCAACCTGGAAAAAAGTCCATTTTTGGACAAGATAATCACTGGCGATGAACAGTGGATTTATTATGAGAATCCAAAACAAAGAAAACTAGCATTCCGAGGAAAATTATGAATAACTGCCACCCATATGTGTTGGGGGTGATCAATGAATAAGTTACTTCTCTCACCTTTTGTGATCACTAAAAAACAGTCCGAATTTTAAAAAAACAAACAAGAGGGCACAAACTAGTGACCAATTTAGCATAAACTTACATTGCATATTGAACCCCCTCTAAAAACCTATATGGGGGAATTTTCAAAAATAAAACAAAACATTTTCCCTACTCATTTGTGTGTGTGTGTGTGTGTGTGTGCGCGCACGCACAAAAATTCTACTATGAACTGCTAGGGCTGGGAAAAATCCAGATATATAGATATGTTGTATAGCGGGGTGAATGTCCTGGACTTGGATAGAAAGGAAATTCGAAGTCTTGCTTATAAAAATATCTGGACATATTTTATTTCATAGCATACATCTTTGTCGGCTGAAGAGTGGGAGAGAGATGATGGGTGCCGAGAGACCGTTCCCAACAGGGGAACTTGGTCTTATGTCTTCCTAGCCCTAGGCAGTCTGCCTCCTGGCTACTTGGGTCCTCTCAGTTTTCTGTTCGCATCTCGAGTTTGCTTTATAGGTTTCTCGAACGCCTACGCAGGTGTCATTTCCGGTCCCCATATCCTGTTTGTTGGACACCTACACAATATACCTATATCCTAAGGTGACCGGGGTTACTTACATTTCCGCACAGGTGTCTGACCCCCGGAATAACCTTTTGTGGCAGTATATCATAACATTCCTCCTCTCCATATTTTTCAAAATATACACCTGTGAATATTTTTCCAGCATCTCTCTCTCTCTCTCTCTCTCTCTCTCTCTCTCTCTCTCTCTCTCTCTCTCTCTCTCTCCCTCTATGTATGATACGTATAAACATAAAAAACAGGAATAACCTAAACCCAGCAATAAACCAGTTCTGTGTGTAGCAGTGATTAGTTATGGCTAGATACAGCACCACCTTTATCAACTCAACCTAAATGGAATTTACTATGGAAAAAAACTTCTGTGTTTAGTGGGACTCAAATCAAATTCTTTATTGCAAATTGATGGAACCTGGACAAAATGTTACTGTGCATTGTTACAGTAGGACAATTTGAATGATGAATTCGAAGAGAAAAGATTGTTTTCTGAGCAAGGAAGTCGACTGGTGATTTTGCTGCATGACAACACCTGTTCTTGTGTTGCAAATGTAATGCACCAATCATGGAGTTGAGATAGGAAGTTCAGATGCAGTTTATTCTCCAGACATGTCACCTTAAGAATACCACTTACTTTGCTCCATGCAAAACTCCTAGTCTGGTCAGCAGTTTCAACAAGCTTAAGATATCGAAAAATTCCTTGATGAATTCATTAAATCAAAATTAGAATTGGTCTTTTATTTTACCCTAAAGGTGACATAAGGTCATAGAAAGCCCCCCCCCCATACTTTGATGACTGAATAATGATGCTATGAATTTATATGAAAAGATTTTGGAAATGTTTGCATCAAAATAATATATACACATCTATTCCAAGAGTTGTTCAGACTATTGAACTCATTCATTGTGTTGCTTTTGTTGTTTATTTCAGCCAATCCATTCTACAGCCTTTGGGTGACTTGGAATGATGATTCTTCTCAAAATTATAGAAGGTATTATACACAAGCATACTCACATAGTTCAATGAGCACACAGACAGTACACTTTGATCCTAGGAAATAAATTTGATCCATACATAAATAATCCCATCATTTTTGATAGGTAATATATATATATATATATTTTTAGAAAATAAATAAATTTAATGTGACACTTTTTATTTTTACCTTGATTGTTTTATTTGCGACAAGACAACAACGAAAGACATCTAAAACGTGGTTTGTCGAAGTTAAAACTTAATAAGAAGACACAGAATTTTTTTGGTAGGTGTGTGATTTGGATCTGGGCTTGAATATGCTCAGGCTGCTATACTGTCAGGTCACACCTGATGGGGTAGCAGAATACCATAGTCAGTGCACATCTGCTTCAGTTGGATCTGTGCTTAAAGTTGAAGGCAGCAGTTCTGTCCTGATTCTCCTTCAAAGGGTTGGTAGAACTCTATAGCCAGCTCAGGCATCTACTAACTACAGAATGTTCATGTCCTGTGGTTTAATCACAGGTCAACTTTGCTGTCGGAACATTCCCGCACAGACACATATCATCATAGTAACAGTCCATCACACCGTGCAATGTTTTGTCTCTGGGTAATAAGTGTTATTTTCTGATTGATCATGTCTAAAAAGTATAGAAAATATCTATTATTCCTTTCAAACTTTACTTTTGCGATCATCAGTGATAATTTGAATGGGCTGATTTGCACATTTTTAATCACATAAAGAAAAACAATTACATATGAATATCACTATCCTGGCCACAAAAGCAAAGTTTGAAGGGAATAATAACCATTTTCTATACTTTTTTTTACATATAAGCAATCAGGAAATAACACTACCCAAATTGGAACAAAAATCTCATTGCACAGTGTTATGAATATATTAGACTTTCCACCACCATCTACACTTTGCTGCTGTTATTCTTTTTCCCCCTTTCAGTTCCCCTACCATTCTCACTAGGGTACATGAGTAGGCTTCACAGGATTGTGGATATCCAGAAGTGACTCAGCAAAGATTTTTTTTTTTTTTTTTTTTTTTTTTTTTTTTTTTTTTAAACCAGGATGCTTATCTAATAAACTCTCTTTAAAACCATTTTTTTTTTCTTTTTTTCTTCCTTACTTAATGCATTGCCTTTTATGTCTTTTCTTTTCAACTTACTCCTCTATGATAAATCTTTCTTCCGAGTACATAATGTAGGGGAAAGGCATGTATTCTGACTGTTGAAGTGACTGCATAAACTAAGGACAATACCAATTGTTTCCAAGATTTGTAACACCATTTTAATCAAAACTAGAAAACACTCAGATGGCATACATCTGTCAATGCGGCTAGAAAATCTGAATGAAATTCATTAATAATTTTGGACATATAACTACAACATAGGGGAGGTACTTTTGCATGGATCCTCAAAATTTAATCAATTCTTCCTTTGCCTATTGTTCACTCTTCCAGAAAAAGGAATTTTATCAGCTTTCTAACAGTGTATCTTGTGAATTTGTATCTGTTGGACACAAAGTTAGAGCCAAACATATACCTCTTTTCAACTTTGTTGACAGAGATAAATAAGAATATAGTAGACGATTTTTCCAATTTGTTCTCAGTTGTTGAGCTGCTCTTCATTCAAGTATGTTTTTGTTCATGTTTTTTTTTCATCTTCCACTTGTACTGAACTGTTCATTCAGATTTTCTAGCTGCGTTGTATTTATTCAATTGCAGAGTTCTGTGTAGTCTAATGGTTAACAGCACAAAAAATGGAATCTGCGAACCGAGTTCTAATCCAGCTGATTCCAAAACCCAGGAAGACCAACCCCTCATCCAGCATCGTGAGAGGCAGGCAACAGACAGAGTAGAGGACATGTTGCTGAATTTTACTTTTAACAGGGCTCTGAAGCTTAGCTGGGCCTAGCAAACCAGAAGTGGATCATAACAAACAGCTGAAGTAAAATAAAGATAAGTGATTCAATTATATCATTGAAAATTATAATTTTCAAAAATAATATTTTGCCTTATAGATATTTATTAGGCTTAACCATAGTGGGGCACAAGGCCAAATGAGGTGGATATGGGAGAATGAAGATTGTGTTGCACCAATGTTCCAAATTGGGAGGGCTTGCCAGTTTAGACAATATGCATTGAAAATCCTAGCTTTTGCTTAGGAGTTTAACCCCCTTAACAGATTATCCTGATTATACCTGCCAGAATTTTCCAAGTGTACAAGAACTATGCCGAGAATTCTAATCCATTTTGAGCGATAAACGAAAATATACCTCCATATCCTGTGTTTGACAGTGGTCTTCTTTTTTTTTTTTGCTCTTATAAAGTCAACAACTCCATAGTAATTTAGTTCACCTGTGGGAGCTTTTGTGGTCAGTCATTTGTTTTCACTGGAATTTGTTACCATTGAAAGACTGTTTTTTTTTTTTTTTTTTTTTTTTT
>VCCN01005295.1:28217-41835 GCA_006491835.1 Architeuthis dux | reverse complement strand
ATATACATTAAATCAAACACGGAGCTATTATATACATACATACATATACACAGAAAGGGAGAGGTCTCAGAGTAATTTGTGATATAGAATATCATCTGCCAGCATTGGAGGATTTATTTTTGATATATTAGATAGATATGTAATGTATCCTAGGATAGATTGATGTTCTTCCCCACATATCCATACACACATACATAAATAGATGCATACATGCATAAATATACATATATGTATATATGGGTGTATGTGTGTGCGTGTGTATGTGCGTGTATGTTCGTGTGTGTGAGAGATCGCCAGACTCGGATCTAAATCTGACAAAGAAGTCTGTCTGTGGGTAAATGTTTCTGTCCGTTTGCCTCTCTAGTTCCAAAAAGATCGATATGTCTGTCAGAAATCAATCGAGTCTATTCGTCTACATTCTTTTAACCTTCGTCATCAATGGACAATATATTGGAATTGATTTGAGATTTTAGACATTTTCTTTTCAAGATTCATCGTCTATTCTTTACATTTTCTTTTCTACTCGAATGACTCTTCATTTTTTCTCACCATTGTATTCTTTATTTCTTTATAAAAGAACGCATACAATTGTTCCGAATATTTCCTTTCAATAAATAAGACGATTTTTTTTCGTTTTCTTTCATTTGCCTTGTAGATAGTTTCGTATCGTTTATAAATTCCTTTTGGGTGTATACGTGTGAATTGTTTTTGTTTTCATTTCAATTGAAATGCTCTTTACAAATGGCCGTGCAGTCATTTTCATTTTCATCTTTGGCTTTTGGTTTTAGAGTTTCCTGATCTCACATTTTATCATTCTCATAATATTGAGTGTTATACTGAATCGTTCATTACTTAAACTTGTGTAGTCCTAAAAATGCGTTAGACACACGGTTCTTGTAAAATCACTGACGTTAGGCAACGTCTAGCCTGGTCATTACCTCGATGGGAAACTGCCTGATAATACCAACTGCCGTAAGCAACCGGAGATCTATCCCCCGCAGTGTCATACCAAACATAGTAGTTAATCCCTCTCTGCTAAAAAGTGTAGGACTGAGAGTCACCCCCTCGAGGTTGATGGATTGGGATGGGGCTAACAACCCTAGACTGGAAAAAAACACTCTGCTCCAGAAACATCAACAGCACGTTGCGATGGCCTATGATCCGCATGTCGCAAAGGGCTGAACGAACGAATATAATATAGACAAGCATGAAATGTAGATGCGTAAGCGAGGAGACACTTTTTCTGGGACACGCGTATCTTTAGCCAGGAGTCAACAATGTTTCGATGCCGATTAAATGAACCGTAGCTAAATAGGAACACATAGAGACACTTGGACTTCAGAAGGGGGATTCAGATAGATGTGTCCCCGCACCACGCGAAGTAAATAACAATTCCTTTTTCCACCGAAATGCCTGTCGTTGTGTTATGTGTGCGACGCAAGAATGCAGATGCTGGTTGTGTTCAACCATATATGCACGATTATGCTACAATACCGGTTGCCCAATACTTTACTGTCCATATACGCATTGTTTTGTTAACCGACATCACCATGACTATATAGATGGAAATTTTGAGCGTTCCAAGACACACACAATTGTTACAGTGTTGTATTAGGCTGAATTGATGGGGGTGGTTGGGGGTAAATGAGACTGAGGAGTCGGATAGAAAGGAAGACGATGTGCGCTGCCTCTATAACGGCTTGCTTCAAAACGAATGCTGAACACTATTTTCGCTTTTCGAGTCAAAAGGTGGCGTAAAGCAATTACCCGTAATGAGTAATATGTCCCGTTTTACTCACAAGGATATACAGTTTTACCCCGATATCCCTGAATACAGCATTCCTATGTGATTTCCATTAAGCTGAAATGGCGTAAACTGAAGAAGCTATTAAAATGTAATTTACTTGGGAAACTATGTGAGTGTTCCTTGACCCAAAACATGAACTAATAGTTTCGCTACGATTGACAGTGACGCAATGATTGCAGAACAGTATGACTTTGATTTTCAGAAAGTAACTCGGTGTATGTCAGGTCTTCAGGATGTTGTGTGGGCCTACAACGAGATGTACGACAGAAACATGCGTGAGACTAAGCAGTCACGTATACTGTCGTATTTCAAGCCTTCCTGGCACAGCAGGCTACCAAACTCGGCTTTCGACACAGAGACAGCCAGATATAGAATACGGTTAGTTTGCGTGTGTGAATGCTCAGAAATGTTCCTCATATCGATCAATGATCCTTACATTTCGCCTTACGCCTTTTCGGATAGCAAAGGAAACCTGCACTGATGTAGGTAGTTCGTAAAATCGAAGCGAACTTTTGACAAATGGGAGACACCTGTATATTTTTGTATTTCACTTTAAAATATATTGTAAATAATTTTACTATAAACATGCATTCGAAATCTAATTACTCTGGAAATATTGCAAATGATGTTACTATAGAAGTGCAACAATAATTAGATTAAATATAAACTAGTCAAAAATGAATGCTGCCTGTAAGATATTCAGACAACTGTTATATCTATCACGCACATTCTGATTTTTGTTTTCACCTCGGCTCATGTCGGCTGTAATTAAGCCATGCCAATTAGCATGAAATATGATTCAATAACAACACGTTAGAAGAGTCGGGTAAAAAGAAATTAAGACGCAGGTATAATTACCTTTGAAAGAACATAACGATCCGATGTAATGTTTCCTCTTTTTTTAGTTATCTTTAATGAAATATATACATCCTTTACCTTTATATAGACAACTCGCCCCCTCCCCACACGCCTCTCGACATGCTTAGACTCGGTGGTTATCAGAAGTTTGGATTTTAAGAAGGGCAAAACGGTTGAGATATTGCCGCTTGGATGTAAATTGAGAGAAATACAGAATTCAGGAATGAGTTGAAACAGGACAAAATAAAAAGGGGGAAATGTTAGTTAATACTATCTATTGAAATAAACAATAGAAATAATATTCTGTTAGCTTCAGATGTATCGTTTCGCCTGCACTGGTGGCTACACGACCATGTCACCGCCACCCCCTGTATGAACGAAGGATATACATCCTTTACCCTCATAGAAATAACTCGTCATAATTAGCTTTTATATTGAGTCTCTAATTAACCTCTGAAATATGTGATACGTTTAATTATTTGCAAGCAGACTAACTTATCATAGAACTTACAGACATATACTATAACTAATTTGTTACATTTTTAAAGTATGAAATATGAGATCTGGAATCTCTATAGGAAAGGCCAGAAGTCAGGGGGGTCCAACTCTGGATGATGAGATGCTTGGCCATAAATCAGTGTGTATGGTGATAAGAATGGGCACCCAATAACACCTTACTGCCGATTGTTGAAGCATGCACAGTAAGGTCCCCTCTGATCTGACCAAGTACAATCAAACACAGCAATTTGGGGAGAAATTATAGTGGCATGCTTGATGCAGCAACTCGGCGAAAAGATATTCACTAAACTTAGCGTATCATCCCGGGAGCACGGTCAGATGCTGAACAATGAGAAGTAAGAAGAATGTGTTGCGCCTATCCTCTACGTGGGGCTGCTAATCTTCAAAACCAAAAGTCTGGCTTTTAACAGGGATGGAACACCGATCAGCAGCTTAATTTGGAATTACGCAACTATTTTAGATAGACTGTTCGAATCTAGATCTAAAGCTGGAGGTAATGTTTTAAGTTGAGAGTAATTGTTTCATTATTTATTTTTATCAGAAGAGGCATTGTAAACATCCGCCCCGATTTCTGCAAATTCCAATATGTATGCGAGCATACATATTGTAATTTGCAGAAATCTTCGGAAATATTTTCTAAGTATAATTAGAGAACTAATTCTGTTTTATTATCTGAATATTTACACCTATTGGTTCTTATCGAAACATGTGTAGTAGTATTGTTTATTGCTTTTATAACACTGTGAGTAAGGTGTCTCGAAAATATGTGTCTCATCGGTAGCGAATGAAACAAGGTTTTAGAAGCCCATCTGTAAACCGTTATTATAAAGTTTTGACTACTATTTACCTTCATCTTAATTTTTTGGTGGTTTTTAGATTATGATTTCTGATACCAATAGAAGCAAAACACGTATTAAACATGTCTTTTCTGAAGAATCTGTTTAGGCTTTCAAACAAGTTTTAAATCATAAACGTATTGTGTATTAATAATATTGTGCTTTTTTGCATTATGTAACGACACTCAGCTTGATAAATGCAATTAATTTTATGTAATCATTCATTTAAAGCAGAACGATAGATTTAATTTTCATCAATTTTGACCAACCGCGCAGATTTTAAATTAAAGAAAAACATTTCCACCTCAATATTTGTGTACTTAAATGACTTTAGTCAATACAACTTGAAGACTAATTAATTGCTATATGCTTTATTTTATCAGCATTGTCAAATCAATTAAGTTTTCTTGTTTAATGATAAATGAAAGATTTCATAGTTTTCTCGTCTTTCTATATTTTCACGTCAGTGTTTTAATAAACACTATGTTTGTTTAATTGTATGGTTATCTCTCTATATCTGTTGACCTCCACGTATACTATACTCTATTCTACTCAATCTATCCATATACATACCTACCTACCTGCCTACCTATATATCTATGTTCATATGTGTGTGAGTATATACATATTGGATACCAGAATAGTATAATGAATACACAGAAAGCCTAACTTACGTAGGCTTATGTATTTGTAATATTGATGCTGTATTTTTTAACTCTAGCTATTCATATTTTTAGGAGTGTGTCTTCATGGCAGTCTGCAATTTCGATACAGCTTTAGCAGCGATGATTGCCAATCATTCAGTGGAATAACCTCATAAAACTAAACCCAACGCAATATTGATGGCATTGCCTTTGTTGACCTCACCAGAGCAGTTACAACAAAATGAAATGGTGCTTATCCGTTTCGTTTGTTAGAAAAGGTGCCTGGACCAATCAAATACGTAGTTCTACTTCTTTTTCTCTCTTTTTTTCTCTCATATTTTACTTTTTATTTAATCCCACATTCTTTCTGTGTACTATCCGGTTTAATTGATCACCTCCAATACAACACGCTGCCTAAAGACGCTGGTCACCTGGCAGTTTATATTGATTGACTAACCGAACCTGTCTTTCTTTTCTTTTTTCTTTTCTTTTTTCTTTTCTTTTCTTTTCCCCCCTTACATTTCCTCTTTTCCTTTTTTCTGTCTTTCCACTGCTTCTCTTTGTTTCACCTCCCTCCTTCCTCTTTACTTTATTCCATTCCTTCCTTCATTGCATGGCTTATTTTTCTTCCTTTCTCTCTTTGCCATCCATACAACACATATCCGCGTTAACACCATTTTCACATGGTTCCCCTTTCCAAATCTAACTGATCCCACACACTCCACATATGACCCATATAGGTGGCGAAAAATGGACCTTGGATTGCTAAACTACAATCTAGGAAATACCTCTTATCATGACCACCTTTGTCCGTGAATGTGGAAACGGAGAACGCTGATGAAATCACTTTGTTGTGTCCGACCCACGCATAACATCCGTAAGGAAAGTAGGCTCCGAAATCTACAAGGGGCCGTTCGCACGGGATTCCATTACAATATCGGTATCGTACTACTCTGGAACCAGTTTTATATGTGCTCACTTCTGGTGAGAGATAACTGAGCGGGCCTGGAACATAAGAACAAATAGTAATTAATGTATTACCTGCTATCATTCTGAAGGTCAAAAGCTCAACACTCATAACGTTTTAATATCTTTTGAAACAGCATTTAGATGTTATCCCACTACTTAAAGTGTAATTATTCATCACACACCAGTTCTAGGACGCTAACTACGGATAGATTGGATCCTAAAGTGCAGAACTATAAGTTGAGAAGTCCAATCAGTCGCAAAACTCAGCTGGTACGATCTAGGACTCCAGTTCTTCTTTCTTTTTGTATTTGCATATTTCGCAAACACCTAAACCATTGTTTTAAACGATAAAAGAAAATTAATGTATTTGTAATTTTGATATGTCATTTTAACGATACATAGTTATGTATATATTCTTAAATAATAAGTATCCTCAGCACATAATATGTTCTTATTAAAATAGAAATCCAACGTAAATTCTAGTTGTATAATTACAGTAATAATAGTAGTATGCATTTGTGCGAACAGAAGCAAAATACATAAGTAATCATCCCATATATAAACAGCTTAAATTTCCATTTGTGACAGTTTACATAATGCCATACTATCGCTGAGTCATCCAGCTTGGAGTGGGGGGTATGGTCAATTAGAAGGGTTACTAGAATATGAAATATAATAGAAAATACTATATAATCATGCCATTAAAAGGTCATTAACATATTTAATATACTGTCTAATGTCGAAGGGAGCCCACTGGGCCCACTTGCCATTGGCAAGCTGACACACTGGCCAGTCTCTCTCTCTCTGTCTCTGTCTCTGTCTCTCTCTCTCTCTATCTATCTATCTATATATATATATATATATATATATATATAATGTTTGATCCCAAGGACCTGTTTGTCCCGGTGACACATCCCAAATGCACTAACAGAGGTAGGATCCGGGCATTTCCTGATACCTGTGGCGTGCCCCCAAAAAGGCCAGGCCGATGGAGATCAACACTGTTTGTCCCTACACACATATGCGCGGGAATGGCTTCATCTTAAACTCGGCTCTGTGTCACCGTTTGCGAATAAGTGTCTGCTCGCCTATAGCAGCTGTAAAACATCACAATATAATTGCCGTTTGCAGTTTGACAAGTGGGGATGAGTTCTTTGCGGATGATAAATATTTATGTGTCTGTGCACTTGAGTAATATTTTTTAATGCGGTGACTTGGCTAACCTACACCTTGACGACTGCGGTCGTGTTTCAGGAACATAACCATAAACCCATGATTCTTCACCCGTTATAATCTGAGGTTTGGTGTGTGAGCTCCCTGCAGAGAGTAAATAGATGTTGTTTGTGATTGTCGCTCAGCAAACGCAGCACACATTTTGCGGCAATATTCCTCTTCTTTCTTTCCTTCCTCCCTTTCTTCTTTGATCCTTCTCTCCTTCCTTCCCTTGATCCTCCGTCCATTCCTCCTTTCCTTTCTTCGATCCATCCGTCTACTTCTCTTCATCATTCCTTTCTCTTCTTTCCTTCCTGCCTTCCTTCCTTCTCTTTTTGTTCCTCCCCACACACGCCACAGTGTGTTTGCTTATGACCCGCTCGGAACGTCTCACGCAGAGATGTTTTCCGGTTTCATACTTATCGATGGTCGTCTAGAATGCTCATCATCGTGGACACATGTCCGTCCATCATTGAAACGTTTGTCCCATATGTTTTTGTTTTTTACTCCGGCTCACACCATTATCGCCAAATGTTACCTCAACACATTCACTGCCTCGCGACTTTTATTTAAGACAATATAAATGGGTACATCTGTTGTTTGTACACTGGCTCACAACGGCTAGAAACAACTTTTCGTACTACATTCAGCTCACACACGCGGTTCAAATTCCCCTAACACTTGGATAGCACTTCGCACAGAAACAGGTTGGCAGGATAGTGTAGACTACTATAGTGTGTTCTATTCATGGGGTAGCAGATACTACTCGAGTCATTCATGGCCCAGGCGAGTATTTAGCCGATATGATTATTGTGCATAATTCGTGTAACATATTTTGGTAAACTAAATAATTCTAGATCTATTAATGTTGACGCTAGAATGTGCAATACCAAGATTTTGTGACTTTGTCATTACATGTAAACAACTGAAAATTGTTCTACTTCATGATGTTAACAAAATCGAATACTATTCCTAGATCCGACCCAAAATTGGAATTCCTTCTTGGTCCATGGCCCACCTTTCGGCAAGATGTAATTACAATTAATTGGGAACTTCTGGAGATATAGTGTGGACTAGAAAACAAAAGCTAGACTGTGTAATAGCTAAGTTTAATCTCGTACAAGAAGGAGAAGAATGACTTTCTTCCGGCAGTTGGCTATAACAACACAGAATACACATCTAATATGGATTCATCCATGTGGATTCAACTAAAGCCGGCTTTTAGTTATTCTATACTATATTTAAAATCGACTGACAAGCTTCACTAGAACAAACTATTAACATACTCTCATAGATTAATGCATGCGTTCCCATTGCCATATTTTACACATGTTAGGAACATCTTAAAAATGCGTTTGGAATTTATTCTGCTCTCTATTGATAATTGTTTCCGTAAAGGTAATACATTTACTTTATTTATTAAAACGCATGACTGAATTGATTATGTGTGTGTAAAACTGTTATTGGGCAGGTGGGAATGTTCAGCTGTCGATACTTCTTCATCATTAAGAGCAGGTTTGAACCTCCCTGGTGGTTTATTATCGCTATCCGCATTTCCTTACCTATACATGTTGAGCCACCGCTGAACAGTTCGCACTGTAATAATGGTTACTTGTGGACGTTTTCATTTTGAGCAGCATGGTGTTCTAATTTTTAATTTTAATTAATTTTTAATTAAGTCTTCTTCGGCAGACACCATTGCTGGTCAACACTCAACACAACCAGTAATAACGAAATATATCTGCTATTTACACTGAATCTGAAAAAAGAGTACTTAGATTAGTAAACTTTTCACTGGTAGCATTATCCACTACGATGTAAAATACCGGCATTAACTGTGCAACAAACTCATAGATAGACAGACAGATATATAATTAGGTAGTTCGATACATATATATGCACACACATATAGATATATAGATATTGATAGATAGATAGATAGATGGAGAGAGAGAGAGAGAGAGAGAGAGAGAGAGAGAGAGAGAGAGAGAGAGAGAGAGAGAGAGAAAGAGAGAGAGAGAGAGGGATATGAACACACTGAGATAGATAGTTCTGCTGATGAATTTAAATTTCAGCGTTTAGCATATTTGTCCCTCATGACTAGGGAAGCGTGTTTCGTGCTGAATGTGTCAATAAATTATGAAACACATTCAATCACATGAACGGAATAAACTCAGTTTCAGTGTTTAGATCATAATCAGGAAAGTTTTGATTTGGAGTCTTTCGGTACAGTCAACGTGACATAGAATACGGGTATTGGCAATGGTGAATGGGTGCATTCAGAGCAGTGGTTCCCAACGTTTTCATTACAAACGATCCCTTTTTATCTATACGAATTTCCCCATGGACCTCAGGCTTTTGAAAGGTCTGCGTACTCAACAAGCTGTGTGCCCCCACCCTCACACATAGCTGAGAGTAGTGGCAGGTTAGGAAGTGTGAGTGACCTAGCGGACAATGGAATCGTTCAAACTCTGGTCGAGTTCATTTCGCAGTTTTGCCTTTGGGAAAGGCATGCATCCATCTCTTCTCTCGTCGGCTATGGGTACGATAGTACGGGGGATTGGGCTCCGTATTGTTGGGAGGATAACCAGTATAAGAGACAGACTCATTCCAAACCAGAGAGTGGAACCCCCTTAAGAATGTTGGATGCCAAGCTTTCCTTTGGACTACATCAGCGTGGGCGAGCGGGGAATTCTGTCGACTTGGCACCGCAGCATCTCCATACGGTTCATCCAGGCATGCGTCTTGGGGAGGTCACTTCAGTGTCGTTTCATTGTCTATTGAAGGACGTCTATACTGGTTAGCCGTCGAGAGTGGTTTGAGGTGGCATTGCCAATATACGAAATATATGCATCGAAGTAAACACATTCTCTTTAATGACAAGGAACTTTAAAAACATTTTTGGTAGACATGAACATATTTTTCAGCAAAGCTTTTTGGAGATAAGTAGGTGAAGTATTTTCTAAGTGGATCAAGATGTGTGCTTTAAAGTCAGATAGACATATATTTCCCTTCTTGTTTTCTACTTCTTTTGCTTATTTTATGTATTCTTCCTCTTCTTTTTGTTTTCTTTTTCTTCTTACCCTCTTCTTTTCTTCTTATTGTGTTATGTTCGCTTTAATTCTCTCTTTCTGATAATCTTTCATTAGGCAAACATTTTACCCTTCTTTCTCTCCTTTGATTTCTTATATGTTGCTCCTATATCTTCTTCTTCTTCTTCTTCTTCTTCTTCTTCTTCTTCTTCTTCTTCTTCTTCTTCTTCTTCTTTTCCCCGCAACATTGCATCAGTAGAATGTACTATTGTTGGATTTTCTTTTAGTTTAATATGTGCCGTTTCATGAGGGATTTGATATACAATCCGTTCAATCTACAGCTGTGGCGTGGAAAAGGGAATATTTGAAACGAATATATAATATTTGAATTCATTAAATAATTTGAAATATACACTTAGCCGGCCCAAAATAAAATTGAAATAGCCGTAACATTATTATGTATAATTTAACTTTATGTACTCTATTGACCAATAAAATATAATTCTAATCGCCCCGACTTGTAGGTGCCTGTATATGTAATATTATGTCAGAAAGTATCAACTGTATAATCAAATTAATGATGTCCTTGCCTACAGGCCTCGAGGGTGAGAGCCAAAGTAAGTGTCAGTCTAGAGAAAACCTAAGGTTACAAGTGAAATAGTGCGGTCCGAAAACATTTTACCTACTTTTTGATTGCTTTTTATGCACGCCAGATCCGCTAAGCAAGCGATTTCTAAGGAAGCGGTTTCATAGGGAAAATGTACTTCTCATAGAACTACAAATAGAACTAAGTATTCGTATGTGCTTAGAATTAATACAATATTCATTTCTTCCAGAAATTTTCAATTTTTGTGTGAGTATATGTGTGAGTATATGTGTGAGTGTATGTGTGTGGTATGGGGGACATTTACAACGTAGACATATTCTTAACGGGATACTTACTCTGTGTAGCTGTTAGTTTAGCCAAAACGAATCATTATATTCTTGTTTAACTGTATGAAGTAGACATCTGAAAATAAATATTTTTCCAAATACAGAAACATGTATTTCGAGTGTTGAACGTGTCCTGTGCCTTTTTCATGTACTGTCATTTGATATTATTTCATTTCATTTCAACCATTTTAGAGACAGATGAAAGGACAGGGGGATTATGAATACGTATTTCATTAGGCTGATAGACACATGTATTTACTACGGTGATGTATTTTTTCTAATTCGGTTCATTTTTACAGTAGGTGTGCGACATGAATCAACTATATTAATAATTTGGCAAAATAGGCAACCAGTCTAGGATTGTCCAACTTGGTTGGCATAGTCAATGATATTGGCCAGGATCGAAACTACTTCATTGCAGTCTGAAACTAGTGATTGAACTTTAAAGCATGCCTTTCTTTTTAATAGAGGGTGGCCGAGCGGGTGACGGCACGGGGAATGGACTCGGCGGGTCTGGTTCAAACTCCAGACTGGGACAGTTTGTGTTCACTTCACATTTATTTGTCCTGGAATCTATGAAAACAGAAATTAGGCTAGAACAAAACAAGTAAAAGAGACCAGAAAGACGTTTGTATTCTTAGTCCGGGTACGGGTGGCGCAACAGTTATATTGTCCTTTCCACTGGATTTCCCGGTGATGACATTGATTTACAAAACAAATACAACTAGAAGTGATGCATCAAGTTGTTTCACACAAACTGTCGTGATTTGAATAGTTAGATTCATTCTTTTTTGTCGTTTGAAGTTTTTTTTTAAAGGGGAAGGTTGATCTGTGGTTTCCATCATTGAGCATAGTGTCGAGATCGGTCATATCATTCGGAGGATTAACGGGATTACCACTGAAGGCGCTTCAGATGATCTGCAGCTGGTTACAGCACCTTTTATACCCATTTGGTTACCCATCTAGATACTGTGCAGGCTCGAGGTTGCTTAAATTTAGTGATCTTACGAGAAGCGACTGGCAATCGCCATTTGTAGTGTTCTCCTTAATCTCACCTACGGTCTGAAATCTCTTTGGAGAAAGCCAGAGATCAAGTGCTACATCTGACAGACCTGTTTGATCCAATGTTTTGCCAAAACAACCTGCACAAGACGTGAAGGGTGGGCAGGCTAGGCCATTGTAAATGCAACGATCACGCAGTACACAAGCCCACTCAATGCTCTTTCAATGTTGACCGAGTAAGACCACGGTAGAATGTCTCTTCACGCATTTGCTGTACGGTCTCTGCTGATTGGTTGCCAAGTTACATCAAGGTGGCGCAACTAATTCTCGAGGTATTCTAAATGCATGGATACTTTCCAAATACACCTCGTACAGTGAGTGTAAACAGTAGACGAGGCATATAAAAAAAGAAAATACATCTAATTTAACATATATACACAAACAGAATGTTGACCAACGATTTCCGCTTATCGTACATAACTTTTCAATGTTCATACTTCTTTCAATATATTTTTGATTTTATATTTTTTTAATCTTTGGTCCAAATTCTGTCGAATTTGACGGTTTATAAGGATCTTCGAATAGACCTTTTGACATATATCGAATACTTTTTACACTCAATGTATATATAGGTAGATAATAAATCCTACATAATAAATACATAAATGCGCAGTAAGTTGTCCTCTGATTAGTTGCCAATATACATCAAGGCTGTGCAACCGGTTCTCGTGATATTCAAAGTGGCTGGATCCTTTCAGGCTAGACATCTTAAATGCCTGTCAAAATCTGGAGATGGGTTTAATAATGACTTGTGTCATCTGACCGCTTCTTTTTGTGACGATAATGGACACTGCATGGAAGGCAGCCTTGAACACGCAACATGCGAAATGAATACAAAGGCGCTTGACAGTAAAGGGTTATTACATGTTACTATGGTTATTAGAGCGTCCAAAGTGAACACGAGGATTGGAACTGGGTTGATTTCATTAACTTCTCTCTTAGGAAGGAAAGAGAAGAAAGTCTCGGAGGAATCAGAGTTTTACAATTCGAAAAGGACATATGGACGAGAGGAAAGTGTCTATTATTAGGAACCTGATTCGACCATTAAGAGGATAGATCTTATAAACATTCGCTTGCTGCTATTCCTTGCCACTCACAGATCGTGGTTGGAAGTAATGGCGAAATCCCAAGGTAGGCGAACGCTTTATTTATAAAAACGTCTCTTAGCAAAAGAACAAAACATTGCGTATGCATTTGGGATCATGTCTCAAATAATGTTATCATTGCTGATCTCCGAAATACCATTGTGAGATGTTTAGGAGATAGTCACACACAATGGCTAACTGTTACTGATATATAGTGTCAATGCAAACTCCAGACTACTATTAACGTGCATGCAGACATATATAAAACTATCAAGATGCACCCCACTATCTAAAAATGTGTAACGATCTACTCTAGCAACTTATTTATACAGTAGAATCGCGTTATTACGACACCCACAGGGAGTGCCGTTGTAAGGGACTTTCCATTATAACGAGTGAATTAAAGACACAGCATGCAAAGAGAAACGTGTCTATTATTATGGAACTGGTTCAGCCATTATGAATGAAAATCTTCAAAAGCTGCGCCTGCAGCCACTCTTTGTCATTTGCAGGTCAGCGACCTTTCATCGAAAATGCAAAATTCACACGAACACATACTGTTGCACTATGGACTAGAGAGAGAGACCGTTAATGAGTTGTTATATGTAGATATATATTTATATACACGTACGTGTGTTGGATACTGGGGCTGTCCTGGACT
>VCCN01005285.1:32193-42294 GCA_006491835.1 Architeuthis dux | reverse complement strand
GCTCAATTCCAAATACTCCGGAGAGCTATGTGTAAATAGTTATATATAATCCGTGTCAAAACTTCTGTGTCAAAATAATTCATTAGTCCGCGTTTTTTGTAGAATGCTCAATACCTGGGGTAGAGTCGTAATATACATGATATTTCTTTATTGATCCACAACGAGCTGTACAACTGGTTTCACTCTCTAGATTATTCAAGTGGATATAGCCTTAGTTAAGAGTTCCAATTTATACTAAAAAAAAGTCTTTTTCAGTCTTTTAATTTGTTGATTTTCATATCCATTCATTGTTCTTGTGGGTGTGGCCAAAGGAATGGATTTTGCCAAAGGCCACTTTATCTGTCTAGTCTCTTTGTTTTATTACTTCTTTTCTGTCTCTTTCCTTTTTTGTGTAAGATACTTGCTGCCTTGGGCTGTTAGTATCCTTACCTTGTGGTCATTTTACTCTGTCTTAGTAGGTGTTAATGTTTATCCCCCTGCTGTGTTTTATGCTATTCTTTCTTTATTCTGATTATTTTGAATTCTTTTTTCTATCATTATCTGATCTATCCCTCTTAAGTGTTTTTTTTCAATTCATCACTTGAAATTCCCTTTTGGACATCCCAAACCCATCAGCATATTTACTTTCTTATTGATTATTTCTTAATCTTAATTTTTACTCATCTTGGTACATTTTTTTTCCCAACTTATTTTACTATATTCTTTATTCTTATTATTGTTTCTTTTTCTCTTTTAGTTTTATTTGATTTATTTTAATTTTATTCTTACTTGACTGTTATAATTTCCGATTTGTGATTATGGAGTTTATTCTTTTCTTTATCCGTTATTTTAATTTTAATTATTTTAAATTTTTTCTCCGGGGCTCAGGTTCTCCATCAGGTTTAATTATTTTTCCATTATCATTTAACTTACTTTTTATTTTTATTTTTATTTTTATTTTTTAATCCTATTCTAGTTTGTCATGTTCTGGTTTATTTATTTTTTTATTCCTCTTTGCTATATTTTTGTTATATACTTTTCCTTATTTGATTTTATTTTATTTTATGGTTCTGCCTCCTTCTCTTATTTTTTAAATTATGTTTTTATGTTTTTATATAGTTTATTTTACCTTCCCACATATTTCAGTGAGAACACCTTTTGGTGGCTACACGTTACCGTAATTTCCGATCTCGGAGTAGTAGTTTACCCTTTTCCTTATATGTTATTATTTTTAGTTTTTCTTCGAGGCACAAATTGCACCTCGAATTTAAACTATTGCATGTTCTTGCCTCTTTTAAGATTCCCCATTTTATTGTCGTTTTTTTTCGGCAAAAGTGCCGAGGAAGGTTCTGTCACGACACCTAGTGCGAATATACAGATGAATAAATAATAGAGGATGATAGGGAGAGGGGAGCAGAGGTGAAAAACAAATAACAGATTTATCACACAAGGATACCAAATACAAAACCGAGAGAGGTCTAAGAGAGAGAAGGAAAGAAAAGGGTAGAGAGTAAGGAAGAAAGAAAGGGGGGAAAAGAGAGAAAGAGGTGGTAAAGGAAAATAGAAAGAAAGAAAGAAAAGTGAGACAACGGAAAAGAGAAAGATAGAAAGAAAGAAAGAAAGAAAGAGAGTGAGAAAGAAAAAAGAGACAAAGGAAAAGAGAAAGAAATAAAGAAAGAAAGAAAGAAAGAAAGAGAAAAGGAGACAAAAGAAAAGAGAAAGAAAGAAAGAAAGAGAGAAAGAAAAGGGAGACAAATGGAAAGAGAAAGAAATAAAGAAAGAAAGAAAGAAAGAAAGAGAAAAGGAAAGAGAGAAAGAAAAAGGTGGCAAAGGAAAAGAGAAAGAAAGAGAGAAAGAAAAAGGAGACAAAGGAAAAGAGAAAGAAAGAAAGAAAGAGAGTGATAAAGAAAAAAGAGACAAGGGAAAAGAGAAAGAAAGAAAGAAAGAAAGAGAAAAGGAGACAAAAGAAAAGAGAAAGAAAGAAAGAAAGAGAGAAAGAAAAGGGAGACAAATGAAAAGAGAATGATAGAAAGAAAGAAAGAAAGAAAGAAAGAAAGAAAAAAGGAGACAAAGGAAAAGAGAAAGAGAGAGAGAAAGAAAAAGGAGACAAAGGAAAAGAGAAAGATAGAAAGAAAGAAAGAGAGAAAGAAAGAAAAAGGAGACAAAGGAAAAGAGAAAGATAGAAAGAAAGAAAGAAAGAAAGAGAGAAAAAAAGGAGTCAAAGGAAAAGAGAATGATAGAAAGAAAGAAAGAAAGAAAGAAAGAAAAAAAGGAGACAAAGGAAAAGAGAAAGAAAGAGAGAAAGAAAAAGGAGACAAAGGAAAAGAGAAAGATAGAAAGAAAGAAAGAAAGAGAGAAAGAAAGAAAGAAAGAAAGAGAGAGAAAGAAAAAGGAGACAAAGGAAAAGAGAAAGATAGAAAGAAAGAAAGAAAGAAAGAAAGAAAGAGAGAAAGAAAAAAGTGGCAAAGGAAAAGAGAAAGAAAGAAAGAAAGAGAGAAAGAAAAAGGAGACAACGGAAAATAGAAAGATAGAAAAGAGGAAAGAAAGAAAAGACAATTGGAGATGAAGGGGGGGGGGGAGAGAAAAGAAAAAAGGGGGAAAAAGTAAGTAAAACTACACATGAAACTAATAACTAAAAATAATTAGAATAGTACAGTAGATTAGGAAAGAATTGTTCAAAATGTGGAAAAAAAGGTGTGAAGATCTGCATACTAGTAGATTGTGTCATGCTCTTTTACATAAAAACAGGACACACACGATCTGACCACCATAGCAGCCGCCATTTCTATTTCAAAATGGCTGCCAAAAAATTGTAATATTTCAGCTGCTAGAGCATATAAAAGATTGATATAATTTCCTAAATAGTCTGTCTGGAAACGTTATCATTTTCAAGTACTTTCGGGTGAGACTGGAAATGTTCGTTCAATTGAACTTGTCATCTGACGCCAGCGTGGCCCACCTGAAAATGTTATCATTTTCAAGTAGGTGAAACTGAGAAATCTCCCCATATTTAACTTGTCATCCGAAAGGAGGGCCAAGACAGATACATTTTGGCTCAGCAGAAGCAAGCACACCGAGTTGAAGATTTCGTCGCAGAGGTAGCAGCAGAAATTTGGTTCACCTGGGATTAACAATCCAGAAATGGAGATATGGATAAGTTCTTTTAGACACGAGAACCATGGAGCACCACCTTCTCTTTGGGACATGGGAGAGCTGAGGCAATGCACTGTCAGACACCGATAAGCTGATTACAGCTTCGGATTATGACACCCTTTCAGTAGATGCTTTTTCCCAAACCCGGCACAACATTTGGTGACTATTCAAAAGCAGTCTTAACACCATACTTGATCAGGACCTTGGAAAACACAAAGCGCTTAGATATGGTGTGGGCTAGATACATTCATAACAACTTGAAAGACTCGGCAAGACGGAAAAGATGATCAGGTAACTGCATTATTGTCAATAGCCCCACACCAATTCCAAAGAACTGACAAAGTTTCTTTGGTGTTGACGAAAATAGACACAAACTATATCACTACCTGTCTCAATGCATTTCCAAGTTATTCCCTGAAAGGAAGGGTGGTGTATAGCACAAAAGACATGTATGTTTTGTCGCCACATGACTGTGACATAGGACCTAACCTAGCTCCTTCTAATCATACGCTCATCTTGCATGCTTACCATTGCTCACATAGTGGCCACAAGAATGTTTGATCAGGTCGGTTGACAATGATGTTGTCGTCCTAGCGATTGCTCACTTTCACGCATTACATCTGGACGAACTGTGGACTGCATACGGAATCAAAATATACTACAGGGTAATATCTGCTCATGACATTGAAAGCAGGCTAGGAGAAGAGAACGTCAAAGCGCTTCCATTTTGTCATGCTGTTTCTGGATGCGACACCACCTCATCATTCGGTGGTATTAGTAAACGTACAGCATGGGACATTTGAACAGATTACACAAACATTGTGAGTAGGGATGGACCATGGACTCCAGTGGTCGGTGGATTCCTTTCTGGACAACACTTCCAGAAGCAGCAAAATCATGCAAGGGACTGGTCAAATGCAGCTGTAAAAAAGCATGCATACCTCCTTGCAAGTGTTTCAATGCAGCACTCGCATGTGTTATGATATTCTGCCACAAAAAGGTTATTCCGGGGTCAAACACCTGTGCCGAAATGTAAGTGACCCGCTCACCTTAGGGAATAGTGGGTGTCCAACAAACAGGATGTGACACCTGCGTGGGCAGTCGAGAAACCTATAAAGCAGACCTGAACACAGAGAGCAGGCGGACAGAAATCTCAGGACCTAGAAGAGACAGACATCAGCGGAGCCGAAAGGCACGAGACCGCTGTCCCTGTTGGGGACAGACTGGCGGTTCTCCTTATCTCTCTCCACCTCTTCACTCTCCGGCCGACGAAATGTATATTATAAGAAATAAAAATATGTCACATATTATTACAAGCAAGTCTTCGAGTTTCCTTTCTCGACAAGTCCAGGACATTCACCCCACTATACAACACACTGAACTTTGCAAGTGTGCGGGTTCATGCCATCGTACAGAGTGATTGTTAATAATCTATGACAATCTGTAGACAATCAATTTTTTAATCTTTCTTTCAGTTTGCATTGTTTTATGTACTGTGTATAAAAGTTGTCTCTGTGTCTCTCTGAGCAACGTAGTCTGGGTCTAAAATGGAGTTATAGAAAGTAAAAAAGCAACGTAGTATATACTGCATCATATTACCGTAATTTAGTTAGGTGAAACAGAGCAGTGTCATTTAATTCATTGTGATTATACATTGTATCCATAGATAAAACGATTATATCAGCTAATATAACCCTGGAAATTAAGTGAAATGTTTTAGTTCTTTTGCGGCCATATTGAAATAGATATGGCGGCCACAGTTTTGGTCAGATCATTCGTAGTCTGTTTTTATATGAAAAGCATTGAACATTCTACCAGTATAAAAGTTTTCATACTTTTTTCACATTTTGAACAATTCTGGTTGAAATTTCAACTAATCTTTATTACAAATTTTGTTTTGTTTATGGCAGCCGTTTTGAAATAAAGATGGCGGCCGCAGTTTTGGCCAGATCGTGTGTGTCCTATTTTTATATAAAAGAGCATTGAAAAATGTACCAGTATGTGAATCTTTACACTTTTCCCCATTTTGAACAATCTACTGTTTTTTTTTATTTTGGCGGGCTGTTTGAAATAGAGATGGTGGCAGCAATTTTCGTGAGATCGTTTGTGTCTTGGTTTTATATGAAAGAACATTAAGAATTCGATCAGTATGCAAGTTTTCACACTTTCTTTTATATTTTTAATAATTCTGGTGTAAATTGCAACTAATCTATTTGCCAATTTTGTTTTTTAATTTTTGTTGTTTAATTTTGAAATAAAGATGGCGACCACACGTTTTGGTCAGATCGTGTGTGTCCTGTTTTGATATGAAAGAGCATTAAAAGATCTACCAGTATGAAAGTTCTTACACATTTTTCACATTTTGAACGATTCGGCTTGAAATTGCACCTAAGCTACTGTACTAGAAAAATGAAACCTTGGAACAACAGACAACACTATCAAACACGAGTCATTACGTTTAGTTATTAAAAACATGAATTAATAAATGTGAAGGCAAAGCAGCCAAATATTGAATTATTTTTTCAGAATATATCGGATATATGTTGTACCCTTACTTATTGATCTTTGTACATAGCTTTCCAATGTTCAATCTCGTTTTAATATCTTTTGATTTTTGTATTTGTCGTATTTATATTGATCTTTGGTCCAATCTTTGTTAATTTTGAAGTAGTATGTTAAAATAAACCTTTTGCAATGTATCGTAAACTAACTGTTTGGAATTTACTCTTCCCAGACCAAAGGACACATGATCAAGTTCTTTCAGATCACAAGTTATGGGTGTGTCAGACATTTGATGAGACACAGTGGAAAACTTTCTGGTGTTGGTGCCAACTGAATACAGTAATATCTCGGTTAGCGCTATAGATCCGTTCCTGAAAATGCAGAGTTATAAAAGACAGCATCATTTGTTATGATATACTGGCATTTCCGGAGTAACACCTGAACGGATGTGGAAGTGACCCTAGGCGACCCCATATGTGTGGGCGTCCGAAAACAGGGTATTGACTGAAGTTGCAGGTGTTTCAGTGTGGGCCTAACGGCAGGAACTCCAAACGACATGAAGTTGGATTCAAACACAGCAGGTGTCGGGGTCAAAGTAAAACAGGATGTTGACAGAATCCGTGGGTGATGAAATCCGGAAATAACACACCATGCGTGGGTGTGTCGAAGCCATAAAAGGAACGGACGGTGTGGTCGAAGACAGACAGAGCCGAGCCGAGAAAGCACGAAGTTCAGACGGAGTTTTACCCTGTTGGCCCCGGACTGTGTGCCCTGCACCATCTCTCGTTATCCCTCTCCGACTCCATTGGTGCACGTAGCAGAATAAAAATATATATGATATTTTTATAAACACCGAGTTCCAATCTTCTTTCTTTCCTGGACCCAACGAATTTTCCCCTGCCTATATAACACATGGACAAAGCTGGAACAATCCGGCGAAACGTTGAAATAAAGAAATTCTCATTTGCATAAAAATGGCCAGCTGACTTGTTGTGTCTATTCACATTAACCAAAGCGTACAGTATACAGTAATTTTGGACACTGTCCATGATGCTGTCTTTTCTTATAAATTATTTCTTTCGGAAATTCAACATTAGTAAATATATTATAAAAGACATTTGAAAACGGGCGCTATAGCAACTCAGTGCTAAACGGATTGTGCTAAGGAGGCTATTACTGTATTCACTCACACACAACACAGTGGATAGTTTTCTGCATTGGTCAATGTGCTAAGCATTTGCCCATGAATTACTTGAGATCCGATTTGAACATATGTCACACCAATTACAAATATCGTAAATGTAATAATTCCACACCATATAAACGGTAAATATAAGGAATCATACTTATCTTTTATAAACCTATCCTGAAATAGCAACCCAATCATATTGCTATAGAGTTCAATTGTCATTCATAATTCCTGTCTATATTTCTGTTATGTAATCTGCGATATCACGGGTAGGATTTATTAAACAAAATGAAACAATAATCGTAGTCGTATTTTAACGGCGATTGCACTTGAATCGAGTAACTGTAAGATTTAGGCTTTTCTTTTTGTTGGTCACCTGGTACCGCTACTACCGCTTTGGTTTAGACACTTTCTGTAGAAACAAATTAAATATTTCTCTCGGAAACCTAATCTCAGCACGCAGTCTGTATATTGTGAAATGAAAAGAGGGGATTATCAGTGGTCAGGAATTAAGGCAAGCGTGACTAACAGAAAAGCACGATTATATCTATAACTAGCACTTCTCGTACGTTAAGTAACGTCGAGCATGATCATACCTAGATGGGTGACCGTCTGTGAATACCAGCTGGGGAGGGACCCCTCGTTGCCATGCTGAACGTGCTGGGCACTGCAGCATGGACGAGAGGGGGGAAGTGGAACCTTGGCACAACACTTGCTGCATACTAAGCGCCCGGGCACAGTTCTAGTTAAAGCCCACAGTTTTAGTTAAAGCCCGCAGATTTAATTTAATTAAGTTAACACCAGAAAAACAACAATATTCTCACGGTCAGAAACGGGTATATATTTCTTCCCAGACCGCCTGAGGTCAAAATTGGATGCTGGCTAGGAAGGAATTCGGGAGTTGGACACTCAAAAACACATTAGCTGGGATTGGCGACGGAAAGCCTAGCAAGACAAAAGCAACTACCAAAATTCACAATAGGGGTTCTAAGATAAGTCAGAAATGATGACGGCTGGAGGAATGAGTTATCGGTTTTCTCAGCATAGCGATACAGATGTATATTAGCTTAAAGTGACCACAGGTGGGTGAGGAAGGAGACTTCCGATCAAAAACAGATGTTTGAAGGCAGAGACTCTTAGTGGGCGTGCCTTGGGCGGGGAAAAAGTTCACTCGAAGCTTACAAAAATGGACCAATTTTGATTGTCAATCAGAGAAGGAAGCCGGACTTGAAAGACGTCAGCAGTTCCCCAGGCCAAACGAAACCGAAAACCGCCGTCTTCGATAATTATCGCCAAGTCTGAATAGAGGTCCTTGACCTTAGTTTAAGCGGCTCACCGAACTAGCCACAGTCTATCGCTCCCACGCGCCTATACAAACTTTAGCGAGTGACTGTCCCTTTTCTACTTAAGAACTTTCCTTGTATCTCTCTGTGACGGCGACTGCAAGAATTGTTGCAGAATCAAACAAAAACCCGACTGTGTCTTATTCAAAGCAATAGTGAATAAACCTGTTCGGTTGAAATACAGTCTGGTTCATTTTGTCATCAGAAGACTTTGCAGGTATACACATCAAGGTACAACAGCAGCTCAAAGTCTCGAAGCTGCTAAGACCATTTGTCAAGATACACAATACTAAGTCGGCATCCTAATGGCGAATTGACGCTTACACGATTCGGAAATTATTTACTAAACTTAATTTCACCAAGAACACAGTGAGAATCGAATTCACTATAAAGGAAAGATAGTTTTGAATAACGAGATTTCTATCATCCTACAGTAGCCGCTTTGAATATACTCATTTGTGAGCGTAATTCTTGTGAATAATACATATGTATCTATCTACGCCTAAAGCGTAAAGTATACAACGGCTGCATAATACCAGCCATGACTTATGGATGCGAAACATGGAAATTAACCAAACGAGCTGAAAACTAACTCAGAATAGCACAGAGAGCAATGCAAAGAGCAATACTAGGGATAACTCTAAGAGATAGAAAAAGATCAACATGGATCAGAGAGAGGACTAGAGTGAAAGATATTATACAACTAATTAAGCAGCAAAAGTGGAGATGGGCTGGCCACCTAGCAAGAAGAGATGACAATAAATGGGGGAAAAGACTAACCGATTGGTGCCCATGTAAACGCAGTAGGAAAAGACCAGACACAAGATGGAGGGACGAGATAGAAAGGTGTGCCGGTATGACTTGGCAGAGGTGAGCACAAGATAGGTCGTCATGGAAGGAGATGGGAAAGGCCTTTGTCCAACAGTGGACTTATAACGGATGATGATGATCTATCTATGCATATGCGTATGCGTGTGCGTGCGTGCGTGTGTGTGTGTGTGTGTGTGTGTGTGTGTGTTAGAGCTTTGTCCTAACTTACTATTCTACATATACACAATTTCCTTACACTATTTTCTTTTCTATTACATATAGCTCCATATTAGCGTGTATCATTCATATTTTTGAATAGTAAGTTAGGAAAAGGCTCTAACACACACGTCAAATCAAGAAACCTTCTCGCTTATTGTTACATAATGGTGTTGTATAGAGGGGTGAATGTCCTGGATTGGATAGAAAGGAAACTCGAAGACTTGCCTGTAAAAATATCTGGACATATTTCTTATTTCATAGCATACATCTTTGTCGGCCGGAGAGTGAAGAGTGGGAGAGAGATAAGGAGAAACGCCAGTCTCGTGCCTTTCGGCTCCGCTGATGTCTGTCTCTTCTGTTGAGTCCTCTCAGTTTTCTGTTCGCCCTCGCTCTCTGTTCGGGTCTGCTTTATAGGTTTCTCGAACGCCTACGCAGGTGTCATTTCCGCTTTCCACATCCTGCCTGTTTGACACGCACGCAGTATACCTATTTCCTAAGGTGAGCGGGTCGCCCACATTTCCGCACAGGTGCTCGACCCCGGAATAACCCCTTCATGGCAGCACATCATGACAATGAGAGGCGTGTTGACATTTTGGCCCACGAGGCTTGTTGCCACTTTGTCCCTCTGAAATGTAAGGTGGCTAAGATAATAGGTTTTTTTAAAAGTATACATACACATCAACTAACAGGTCCGCGTATATGCGTACATCTGCGTGATATATTTCATACACACGTACGCATACACATATGGATGCACAGCGGGATACGTTCCTACAACGCAATATTCGGTGGACGGTGTTAAATTGAACGTCGAAAGGACAGCAGTAAATAATATTATTCTGCTTGTTCCTACCTGCGTATAAAAGGTTACGCTTTCAGTAATAACATAAAGGAGAGGTTAGGTAG
>VCCN01005280.1:4510522-4520750 GCA_006491835.1 Architeuthis dux | reverse complement strand
TATATATATATATATATATGTGTGTGCGCACACGCGCGTGCGTGTGTATGTGCGTGTATGTGTAAGACTTTTCAATTAGCGCACAGATACTACACTCTGATCGGAGGCAGAGCGCACAGATACACCAATCCTAGGCAGATGTGCCGATCCATAGGTAAATAATCACAACATTTTTGACTGGTACCATGCTAGCATGTAACATAAATCAGATAAAAAGTAAAAGCCAAAAAAAAAAGAAAGAAATAGTCCATCACATTTAAAATCTTTAAGACACATTGTAAAGGAGAAACAGGAAAAACCCTAGCGATGCGTTACGGTAATCTTTGAAGTAGAAAGAATACTTAAAATGTCATTTTCAAAATGACAAAGCGATGGCGTAGGCGCCATTGTGATGTGTGAAATCTCACGATCTGTTTAGTTTTCAAGATGGTGAAGAAATCAACGCAGTTTCATCGGCAATTCGGAACTAGAGACGGATCCAGGATTTTGAGTAGGGGTCCAAATAGAAAAAAAGATATTAAAAAAAATAAATACGTCAACAAAACTGGCTGCTACAGGGTCAAACTCCACTCCTACTTCAATTCCGACTGAAGATGATTCCTGCAAGTTTTGTATTGTATATATATTAAATAGGATACATTTTTCTTAATAGCTAAGACTTGTGAATTTAACTCAGTTAGCTAACAAATTGTTGATTGGAAAAAGTAGGAAAAAAGACAGGCTGCTGCAGGGTCAGACTCCAACCTCAATTCCGACTGATGATGATAACTGAAACTTTTGTATTGTATATATAGGCCGCGCGTCTAGCAGTCGCTCACACCGGCGCCGGGCAAATATAGGCTCTCACCAATAAATGTCATTATAATTATCATTGTATATATAATAAATAAACAATTATGAGAATTTTTATTTTTAGTATACATGTATTTATTCATAAGAAATAGTCCCTTGAGTATTTCTAGCATAGATTTTCGTAGATATGTCAGACTTGTCAGTTTTGATCAGTCGACAAGAAAGCCGTCTACCAATCACTTGGATTTGATTTCAAATCACGGTTGGGAAATGTTAATTTTATATATCAATTCGTTTTAATTTTACAGGACAACCAGTGTTGAGTTTACACAAAATTAGGTGAGGATTGTTGTTGTTGTTACGGTAGAAAAACAAAGTCAACTCCAGCCTCCGACTTGGACTAGAGTTTGACAAAAAGAAAACAAATTTCAACATCAAAAACTCAGACATCAAAAACTCAAACATCAAAACTCAAACTTCAAAAACTCAAACTTCAAAAACTCAAACATCAAAAATTCAGACATCAAAAACTCAGACGTCAAAAACTCAGACATCAAAAACTCAGACATCAAAAACATAGCAGTAATATGTGATTTTTTCTCATATTTGAGTCGTAGCGGTTTTGCACTTGAATTGACAAACGTGTAAAGTAATAAACAAGTTAATCCAAGAAGTGTACCACAGAACCAATAAATAAAAGAATTTATAAAGAATAAGATGAAAGACATATTACTTATATTAGATGGAAAACAAAATAATAACATTCTGTTTTTAAGATTAATTTATTATTACTAGGGGTTATTTGGGTTTTTTAAAAATCTATAAAATGTCTTTATCTAGAACACGCAAAAGTGTTTGGTTTGGACTTGATTTCCCACCAACTAAAAGCAGAAGGGAGTCATCGTACATCTGGCTGGCACTCACACCAGGACAGAGTTGGTGCCAGTGCACCAAGAACTGTCCATCTGGGAATACCTGCCACTTGACCACTCGATCTGCAAGATTGTATGTCATTTTTAGCGGTTTTTGGAGCGTTACACATCTGCTTCTGAGTGCTGCCATAGGATGGCGTAAGCTTACAACTTGGTCCAGCTGGAGTCCTGTGATTCTTGTGGTGCAAGATATTGGAGTGCAAATAAGGCAGTTTGCGGTCACTGTAAATACTTGGAAAAGAAAACAAATTTTAAACATCAAAAACAGGAAAGTATTATGTGGTCCGGCATTTTTCACTTACATTTGAATCGTAGCTTTTTAGCACTAGAATTGACAAAAGACTGAAATAAAAAAAAAAAGACTAATCTAAGAAATTTACCATAGAATCAATAAATACATTTGTTTAAATAAAAAAACAGGTCTGGTTAGTCACTTAATAGGAACCGTAACGTGGCCAACATCTTTTGGCATCAATCCATGTTGAGGGTGATCAATTAGCAAATTGGAAAATGGTGTGATCAAAGAATGAGTAATTTCTCTCGCCTTTTGTTGGGCGGTGATCACTAAAAAGTCCGAATTTTCTAAAAAAAAAACAAAAACAAAAACAAAAAACAAGGGTGGACTGTAAATTGAACCCGGCACTAAAACGTATTTTGGGGAGGAATTTAAAATAAAAAGAACTTTTTTCTAGACATCATCATCATCATCATCATCATCATCATCATCATCATCATCATCAGCAGCAGCAGCAGCAACAGCAGCAGCCATTATAAGTCCACTGCTGGACAAAGGCCTTTCCCATCTCCTTCCATGACGTCCTATCTTCTGCTAACCTCTGCCAAGTCTTACCGGCAAACTTTTCCATCTCGTCCTTCCATCTTGTGTCTGGTCTTTCCCTACTTCGTTTACTGTCCCATGGGCACCAATCGGTTAGTCTTTCCCCACATCTATTGTCATGTCGTCTTGCTAGGTGGCCAGCCCATCTCCATTTTTGCTGCTTAATTAGTTGTATAATATCCTTCACTCTAGTCCTCTCTCTGATCCATGTTGATCTTTTTCTATCTCTTAGAGTTATCCCTTTGAATCTTTTTAGCCCTGTAGCTCCATTGGTGTGGTCTGTGGTATAAGCTGTTGATGCTATGTAGATCAGCATGGGTACGGATTAAGATTATATAAAGAACAAGAGAGACACGTATTGATTGAACAAAGATCTATTTAATACTAAAGAACAGGCAGCAGCCAGTGACGTCATAGCAAGGGGACGTAATTGGCTCTACATGTAATATTACTACATTTAGTAGTAATTGTATATGTAACAGCCTGTACGCGTGACACATACTTACATATATAGCCAACCAGACAGAACCACTCAAACATTGAAAAGAAGAAACCTATGTTGATCAGTGGATAGTTTTGATTGGTGGCTGACGGTTTGTATTAAGACGGAATATATCTTACTTATATTAGATGAAAAAGCATGTGTTGTTTCTGTTTTAAGGTTGATTTATGATTACTAGGAATCATTTGGTTTTTTGTATACACAATTTGTTTATCTAGAGCATTTTTGAATTCTGCTTTGCCTGAGCAGGGGTGTCGAGTGCAGACACCCCTGGACACCTCCATCTGGAGCTGCGCCTGCTTTCGTCGGCAATTCTGAGCACGTCTCCTCAGAAGCTCACCTGTCTGAGACGCAGGTAGCCAATAAGAGAGCGAAAGACACAAATGAAAGAAAGACACAGCCACCTACAGCTGAACTAACAACAATCTAGAAAAAGGTCTGGTTAGTCACTCAATAGAAACCGTCGCGTGGCCAACATCTTTTGGTAGCATGCAATGTTGGGGTGATCAATTAAAGAAATTGGAAAAAAGGGAGTGATCAATGAATAAGTTACTTCTCCCGCCTTTTGTTGGGCGGTGATCAGTAAAAAAGTATGAATTTTCAAAAAACAAGCGGACACAAACTAGAGACCAATTTAGCACAAACTTACATTGAGAATCGACCCCCCCCCTATTTTCAAAAAAACAAGCTTGTACTCAGAGACAGATTTAGCACAATCTCTCATTGTAAAGATAGGTAGAAAGCCAGGCAGAACCACTCAAAAACTGAAGAAACCTATGTTGACCGGTGGATAGTTTTAGTCGGCGGTTGATGGTTGACGTACGATATATTATATTAGATGAAAAGAAAAATTGTTTTTAAGGTTAATTTATGATTATTTGGGATTATGTTGTTTTTAGATATTTAAAGCATTTTTAAATTCAGCTTTACCTGAGCAGAGGGAGGCCCGGACCCCCTGGTCCCCCATCTGGATCTGCGCCTGATTTCGTCGGCAATTCTGAGCACATCTCTTCAGAAGCACACCTGTCTGAGACGACGCAGGTAGCCAAGACGCGACATCAGAAGGCAAGCGAAAGACGCAATCAGATGAAGAGAGCGACACCTTCAGCTGAACTAACATCTATCTGGAATAGATTGGATTATGAATTCTTTTAAGAAGGACATGTCTGGTTATTCACTCAATAGAAACCGTCACGTGACCGACTTCTTTTGGCAGTAAGCCGTGTTGGGGGTGATCAATTAAACAAAAATAATGGAAAAATGGGCGATCAATGAACGAGTTATTTGTTTCGCCTTTTGTTGGGCGGTGATCACTAAAAAAAGTCCGAATTCTCAAAAAACAAGCTTGGACATTGTAAATTGATAGCATTCCGTGTTGGGGGTGATCAATGTATCTTTGTATGTAATCAATTGTTTGTTGAACGTATCATTGGAAAAACGGTTGATCTATGAATAAGTTACTTCTCTCGCCTTTTGTTGGGCAGTGATCATTAAGAGTCTGAATTTTCAAAAAACAAAACAAGCGTGTATGCTGCCGGACACACACTAAGGGACAAATCTAGCATAAACTTACATTGTAAATTGATCACCCCTTAAAAACCTATTTAGGGTGGATTTTAAAAGAATAAAACAAAAAAGTTTTTTTAGACTTAATTAGGAGTAAATGTTTAAATTTTCAGCCCTCTAGCTCCATTAGTGCGGCGTGGTCGCCCGACACAGAGATAGATAAATAGATGGATAGATAGATAGATAGAAAACATTGTATATTTTATAAGATCATGAATGTAATGAATGTTTATCTGATTGAATGATTATGTTTCGCCAATCCTCCAAGTTGCGAATATTTGTTTTGAAGATCAATAATTGGAAAGTCTGTCTTTTATTTTACCTGTGAGTGAAATAAATAAAATACTTCATCTTTATTTGTAAACAAAGAAAAAAAACAAGGTATGTGAACTACAAAAAAACAGACTCGTGTCTATGTTAACATTCGGTTGGAATTAAAGTGACGTCGTTCTTTCTTTTCTCAACTTTCACTTTAAAAAAAATGAGAGCAAGATATGTCATATTGTTTACCTACAAAATACGAGGGATGTCCGAAAAGTAAGGTACAAACATTTACTAATCCAACCTGTTTATTACTATACTAATACATCATTATGCTACTTTCCCACGTAGTAGCCATCGAGATTGATGCACTTGTCCTATCAGTCCACGAATGCATAAATACACTCCTCGAAGAACGTGGCGTCAAGCGACTGAATCCAAACTTGCAGAGTTCTATTCAGCATTTGGAACAGAGGAGGGCTGATGGAGACTTTCTGGAGCACATGATCACGGGTGATAAGACCTGGGTACTTCACGTTACCCCGGAGACAAAGGTTGATTCTGTGACCTGGAAGCATCCAGTCAGCGAAGAAATCGATGGCAACTGTGTTCTGGGATGCAAAATGTGTGCTGCTCGTGGACTTCATACCACAGGACGTTTGCGTAAGGGTGTCATCTTGCTGCACAACAACGCCAACCCACACATGGCCAACCTGACAAAAGAGAGGCTCCAGCGATATGGTTGTGATGTTCTACCGCATTCACCGCATAGTCCTGACGTGTCTCCTTCAGATTATCATCTGTTTGGGCCCCTCAAAAGACATTTATCCGGGAAGCGGTTCCGCACAGATGACGCTTGTTGTTGCAGAGGTGCAAGAGTGGATCCAGTCGCTTGACGCCACCTTCTTTGAAGAGTGTATTTATTCGCTCGTGCACCGATGGGACAAGTGCATAAATCTCGATGGCAACTACGTGGAAAAATACCATAGTAGTGCTGGTAACATATGCACAATGTTTTATTAGTATAGTAATAAACATGTTGGATTAGTAAATATTTGTGCCTTACTTTTCGGACATCCATGGTGGTATGTAATCAATTGTTTGTTGAACGTATCAGTCAGTTCTTAGAAAAACCCTCGCAGATAGATTGATAGATAGATACATAACAAGCCAGTCAGACCCACTTAAAAACTGAAGAATCTTATGTTGATGTTTACTGTTTATGTTGACAGATTTGCTTGACGGTTTCTAATAATAAATAATAAATATTCTGCTCTCAGCTACGGGGGGGGGTATGTGGTTGTCTCCTTTTTACATTATTGCACAGTAAGAAGAAACTGCTACCTAAGTGTAAATAAATATTGATCGAGAAGAGAACCTAATTTTATCTTCTTATATAAAACTAGTTTACGCGTGCGGTCAAAAATGGCGGCATACATGAAATATACGGTTTCGCGTTGCATTTTACAAACGTAGATAATAGAGATTTGCATTGCATTGAACTGTTGAACACAAACGAATTTTTACCATTTTTTGTTTTCATTACTTATTATATGAGAAATCGTCAACCAAAACTGTCACCAAACCTGTCAAAATAGGTTTCTTTCAGTTTTCAAGTTGGTCTGACTGGCTATGTACACTATCGCCCATAATTAATTACACCCCTACCACTATGTTATAGAAATGAGTACATCCCAACCACTTTTTAATAGAAAGTTAATTTTCTTCTAAACCAAACATAGCAGTATTTTATTATTTCTAGTAGAAAATTACACAATCAAAACGGATATTATCAGGTATTATTTATAACAAAATATTTTGGTTTTTAAGCTGCTTGGCCTCATCCTCTTCTGTTTGGCCTCATCCTCGTCTGTTTGGCCTCATCCTCGTTCACAGCATCAGCTGGACTGTCATTTCGGTGCCTATCACTAAGACCAATTTCTCCTTTCTCTCTAGGATTGCCATTAACTCTACTGACCCATCTCCTTCTTGTGCTTACATCAAGTGCAGCTTTTCCATAAACACTCACTAACCTCCTGTGAATATGTTCAACACTTTCTCCTTCCAAAACAGAAATTCTATGACAGCTCTTTGTTTTCTACGTATGTCCAGAGGGGCAGGAATTATGAAAGAGGATTATGAATATGAAAAGAGAAGGTAACTCCACAATGTTGTCCCCTGGGCTTCTAGACACTTTATGGTTTATATCTAAACAAAACCTAGGAATTCTGACTAATACCTTTAAAATTAAATTAGAACATGTATTACTTTTTGACCGACCCCTGTATCTTAATGGATCAGGATGACAGAACTTATGTACCATAGCGAAAATGTGCATAAATGAAAATAGATAGATAGAAAGATAGATAAACGAAAAGAAAACAATCGCAAGTTCAAAATATTCATATTGACACTAACTAAAACAATCGACTTGACACTTTTGATAAACAAGAGTGGTACTTTGGATAACATCAAAGGGTGACTCGGGAGGAACGGAAGTACGAGTCAAAACATCGACAGAGAATATCTAAAAATAGAAATCTGATTAATAAACGAGCATGGGGAATTCAAAATAGCCAAAGTTATTCAGCCTTTAGAAACTATAAACAACCACACTATAAATCAGACTGACAGAACGGAGGAAAAACAGAGTGTCACACAGATACGGACTGAGCAATCATCACCCAGGTTACCTCGACACCAACTCCCTCTCACTCTCAATGTTATGGGAATATCTGCGTTTGACAAACACCTCTGTAGAATTACGAATAAACATTATATTCCTTTCCAAGAAAAATCGTCTCCGTCTCGATCCTTCGTTACGTTCCAGACCAGTTCTTTCCAGAGACCAACCTCAGTCTGCCCGAAGTCCGGACACATCGTGCGTCCTGACACCGTCCACAACAAGGAGTGACTAAACCAGTCATGGGCAAACTGCGGCCCGCGGGCCGCATGCGGCCCTTTTGACTTTCTGAATGGCACACTTAATTCCACGAGGAAAATAAAGTTTTATTAAAATTTCATCTGAGAAAAGGGAACCTTTTTTGAAGAAAGGAGAAAATTCCAAGATTAGTGGACAAATGATTACTTCTTTGTTGAAGTAAAAAACAGACCACTGTGTCTAATATGTTCTGAATCTCAGCATTTAAAGAATTTAACGTTAAGCGACATTACACAACTAAACATTCCGGGTATGATAAATTTAAAGGAGATATTACAAGGCTTAAAATTGAAACACTAAAGAAACAGATCGGTAGCCTAAGTACACTTTTTTCTAAAAGGCAAACAGAGCTCCGCGAAATGGTGCAGGCAAGCTATGTTGTTAGCAAAGAAGTTCCTAACATTCTAAAAATTATTCTGACGGTGAATTTGTGAATATGCGGCCCGGTTTATGGTTAGCAATATCTCATGCGGCCCGCTGCTCGAAAAAGGTTGCCCATGTCTGGACTAAACCAACCAACTGCCGTTGAACGTTTGTCGCCAACATCCAAGAAGGTGATAACACTAAAGCGAGTACAATTTCTTCTACCTGACCAGAATTCGTTCTACAAATGAGAAAATTGTAAAAGGAGAATCTTGATGCACCTTCCAACTGTGAAAACGTCGAGAACTGCGCCCCTTTTTGTGCATTAAAATTTTCAATAACGAAATTGATAAGAAATTGCAAAAGGAAATAAAAACATAGAATCAATTTGTCGAAAAAGCCTAAAAACTGAAAAGTGAAAGAAAAAACCCAAAACAAAATAAACAACAACAAAATAAAGAGATCTGGTTAGTCACTCAATAGAAACCCTCACGTGATCAACGTCTTTTGATAGCATTCCCTGTTGGGGGTGATCAATTAAAACATTGGAAAAACGGTTGATCTATGAATAAGTTACTTCTCTCGCCTTTTGTTGGGCAGTGATCATTAAGGGTCTGAATTTTCAACAAAACAAAAACCAAGCGTGTATGCTGACGAACACAAACTAAGGGGCCAATTTAGCTTGAACGCCCCACTAAAACATTTAGGTTGGAATCCACATAACAAGGGGTAAATGTTTAGATTTTCAGCTCTATAGCTCCATTGGTGCGGCCTGTACGCGCGATACATACATGCAGTCAGACCAGCTTAAAAACTGAAGAAACTTATGTTAACAGTTTTGGTTGACGATTTCAAATCAATTTGGCGTAAAAATGAAATGTTTAAATTTCCAGCCCTCTAGCTCCATTGATTGCGGCCTGTACGCGTGATACATACATGCATAGCCAGCCAGCCAGCCAGCCAGCCAGCCAGCCAGCCAGTAAGACCAGCTTAAAAACTGAAGAAACCTATGTTAACAGTTTTGGTGACAGTTTTTATTGACAGTTTAAAATCAATTTGTCGAAAAAGCGTAAGAAAAAATGAATAGTAAAAAACGAGAACAAACAAACGACAAAAAGAGAACCCCAGAGAAAACAATAACTTCGTATCACAGATCCACAGGGCAAAATCTTCATTAAATGAAACAAACTATATATCTATTTCGGTAAGAGAAAAGGTTTTCATTCCATGTGCTAAACACATCGACGGTAAAGTGAGAATATTGCGTTGAAAGGAAACACAGAATCTAAAGTAAGCCCGCCATTAAAATGATATATACATTACTTGCATAAACTGGGTCACATTACCATCTTCGCCTAATAAAACTTCCTCTAACACGAAATGTCTTTGTCAATAAGTTAAATATCCGCTTTTTAACGTACTATTTTCTATTAACATGACATGTATGCTTTTGAGATGATATCAACTACACAAGTCTCTATAGAAGACGACACATGTTGTCCTTAATACGAAAGAAAAGGCTTTTTGAAAAGAAATGAAAAAGCTTTTATCATTTCTTGTAGAGTTTTACACTGATGAGCCAAAAGAGTATGACCAGTGACATGTGGCAAGAATGGTAGCTACTGCCTCGTAATTACTGTGCATTTCAGGGTCAGTGGTGTTGTATAAGGTAAGCCGGCCTTGAGTATTTCCTTTTGATGTGTTAAATCCCGAAGTTCAACATTGATCCCCAGAGACCATATGCGGAATTGTGGCCGGCTGAAAATAAGATGGCGTGACGATTTAGACAGGTTCAGGAGATATTGGCACCGCGACGCCCGCAATAGAGAGATCTGGCGGATCTTGGGGAAGGTCTATGCGCAACGACGGACGTTAAATGGCTGGTGATGATGATGATGATACTGATAGCCAAGAAGGAAGATTTGAGTGCCTTTGATAAAGGCCAAATCGTTATGGCCAGTAGATTAGTATTTCCGAAACGGTACGGCCTCTGGGGTGCTCACATTCAGTTGTAGTGAGTACCTATCGGCAGT
>VCCN01005280.1:4283283-4299655 GCA_006491835.1 Architeuthis dux | reverse complement strand
TTAGAGGCGGAACCAGATATCCTCAAAAGTCAAGTTCATAATTGTAAGAGAACACTAGAAGAAATGAGTGCAACTCCTGCCCATTAATTCTCATAGATTGTTAGTAAAAAAACTCTGGGGAGTCATACGTATATAATTTATATATCAAAAAGTAAATTAACCCTGCAGTTTAAATCAAAATACAAAAATGTAATGTTACCCTTCATATTTCGCCGCTTCGTCGGGAAAACGGCGACAGATGGTCACTATTTATTTTGCTGATAAATAACACGATTTCAAGGCCGTTCGTTCAAAACCTTATAAATCAGAGTGATTTAAAAACCAGGCAATAAAGATGTTTCTTTTACTTCTTATTAAAACCGATAGTTCAAGCGGCCACAGACAGAGCTCATGAAATGGCGGCGTCAGCCTCGCAACGAAAGCGTTCTGCTTAAAATATCAGAAAACGTCAACCAAAGCTGTCACCAGAACTGTCAACGTAGGCGTCTTCAGTTTTTAAGCTGGTCTGGCTGGCTGGCTATGTACAGTATCGCCCATAAATAAGTACACCCTAACCACTATTTTATAGAAATTTAATTGTCTTCTGAACCAAACATAGCAGGATTTTATTATTTCTAGTGGAACATTACACAATCAAAACAGGTATTATCAGATATTATTTATGACCAAACTCTACAGCATTGAAGCTCTGTTGTCCAAAATATGAATATGTGTAGATGAGTAGAGCCAAACAAAGCGCCCTGCCACACTGCACAAAGGTGTTGTTTACATCCTGACATCTGATCCCAGAGGAGACTTTTAAAGTCTATGTCTGATCGTGGCCGTAACTCTTAATTCACACTTGTTTCTTTGATAATTCGGACTTTCTTTAGCCCTACAAAAGGCGAGAGGCGTAATTTATATATATATCTTTTACATTTTTTAATTGATCACCCCCAACACGGCATGCTGCCAAAATATATTACGGTTTCTATTGAATGACTAACCAGACCTGTACTTCTTTCTTTTTACTTTAGGTCATTCTTCCACAGAAAACATCAGTAGCATCCATACGAAAGCTGTTAGGGTCAAGTTTAGAAAAGAATATTACACCATACAATGCAACTTTTGTTCCTGGGTAGTGAGTGTTATTTCCTGATTGTTTATATGCAAAGCCTCCGGAAAATGGCTATTATCCCCTTCAAGCTTTGTTTTTGTGACCAGGACAGTGATATTCATATTTTGATGTGATACAAAATGTGCATATTCGCCCGTTGTCCAATTGAAAATAAGTAGATCTCAAATTATCGCTGTCCTCGTCGCAAAAGCACAGATTTTCTATACTTTTTAGACATTATCAATCAGAAAATAATACTTATTACCCAGGCACAACAAAAAGTTGCAAATTGCTATCATCGAGGTAATAATTAACTAATAAACAATTTCTGACACCTGAAAGCAAATGAAAGACACTCGAGTCAAACAGGCGAAACTGTTGAAAATCTAGAGATGAAATAACACAATAAACTATAGACACTTTTGACAGGCTGAGACGAGGCATAGAGTAAGAAAAAAAAAAGCCTTGAGTGTAATGTGTCGGTGTATTTTTAACAGGGGAAAAAAGTATATATCTTAGAGTTTCTTGTTTTTCGGAGTTACCCAGTAGAGCGAAATGTCAACCTATGTAGAAATCACCCTGCTAAATATGGAAAGAGATCGAAGCCACGTTATACAGCCCGTCGCTAACTTCCTGAGATCGATATTCGCCAATAAACTCTCGGGAAACCTATTTCTGTCATAATTCTGCAGCCGGAAGGAAATGGAGTCTCTGTTGAATTTAGACTTTGTTAGCGATTGATGAAGATGGCATTTCTCGGAGATTCGCTAAACAAACATGTCTTTCCTGTGTGAACAGCAGGTTTCGCTATAGCTTTGGTTGTTGGTTTGGAATCATGTCTGGGAAACGTTTTCAGAGTTTGATGACCTTCTTTATCGCCGGCTCGTACGTGAAGGAAACGGTTTAGCGCTTCTTACTGGTGTACATAAACGATCTGTATTACAACGTGTTAGTACAACACTTAGTACGACGCTCAGTAAAACTCTGGTACAACATTACGTTCAGTACAACTTTACGTTCAGTACAACGTGAAAATGTAATTCACCTTTGCCGGCTTGTAGATTGTCTTAGGACTTCGTGTCGAGGTTCGGAGAAGAAAACCGTGCGCTGCCCTGAAGGTAACTTGCGAGACTGCCATAGTGGAGTCTCGGGGCCCTTAATATGGGCAAAGAAATGCGTGTGTGTTTTAAACACGTGTAAAAACTGGAGTCATAAGGTCAAGTTATTCTGACCCCGGCTTCGGCGCGATCAAATCCAGGGTCGCCTTTTACGGAGGACAAACGTCCATGAATTCACCAAGGGTTATTCTCTTTAGTGGGGACAAATCACGAAGCGCGTACGATGGCGCCTGGATCTTTGTGAATTTACTTTTCTCAAATGATCTGTATCTGGCGTCAGCTATATTGCATAGTGGGTGCATCTCTTTATGTGTACCCACCGAAGACATCGTTGTCACAACCATTAATGACGCGAGCGAAATCAAGGAACGAAAACAGAATACGAAACTGAATACGAAACATCGGACCAAAGATCTGAGAGGGAGAGAAGGGTCTGAATTTGACAGAAAAGCAGAAACGTTGGACGAAGATTGTCTCCCATAGAATATAAAAGAAACATCAAGTAACGAAGTTCCAACTAGTATTACTGTTATTCATATTTGGACATTGACTTTTCTATTTCACTTAATTAACTGGGTTCGTAGTTCTTGTTCTATTCTCCGACTCCGTCTGTCTGTCTTCTGTCTCTATCTCTGTCTCTGTCTCAGACTGTCTGTCTGTCTGTATGTTCGTCGGTCTTTCATCCACCTACAAACCCAGAGGCTGGATGCTGCTCCGATGTCTCTGTCTCTCTGTCTCTCTGTTTCTGTCTGTCTGTCTCTCTCTCTCACCTCATCCATCTACAGCCCCAGAGGCTGGATGCTGCTCCTATGTCTCTCTGTCTCTGTCTGTCTGTCTCTGTCTGTCTGTCTCTGTCTCTGTCTCTCTCTCTCCTCATCCACCTATAGCCCCAGAGGCTGGATGCTGCCCCGATGTCTCTCTGTCTCTATCTCTGTCTGTCTGTCTATCTGTCTGTCTGTCTGTCTCTCTCCTCATCCACCTACAGCCCCAGAGGCTGGATGCTGCTCCGATGTCTCTCTCTCGCTTTCTCTCTCTCTCTCTGTCTCTCTGTCTCTGTCTGTCTGTCTGTCTCTCTCTCTCCTCATCCATCTACAGCCCCAGAGGCTGGATGCTGCTCCGATGTCTGTCTGTCTCTCTGTCTCTGTCTGTCTGTCTGTCTCTCTCTCTCCTCATCCATCTACAGCCCCAGAGGCTGGATGCTGCTCCGATGTCTCTCTGTCTCTGTCTGTCTGTCTCTGTCTCTGTCTCTGTCTCTGTCTCTCTCTCCTCATCCACCTATAGCCCCAGAGGCTGGATGCTGCCCCGATGTCTCTCAGTCTCTATCTCTGTCTGTCTGTCTGTCTGTCTGTCTGTCTCTCTCCTCATCCACCTACAGCCCCAGAGGCAGGATGCTGCTCCGATGTCTCTCTGTCTCTGTCACTGTCTCTGTCTCTGTCTCTGTCTGTCTGTCTGTCTCTCTCCTCATCCACCTACAGCTCAAGAGGCTGGATGCTGCTCCTATGTCTCTCTGTCTCTGTCTCTCTGTCTCTGTCTCTGTCTCTCTCTCTCCTCACTCCCTACAGCCTCAGAGGCTGGATGCTGCTCCGATGACTCTCTGTGGCTATCTCTGTCTCTCTGTCCCTGTCTCTGTCTGTCTGTCAGTCTCTCTCTTTTCATTCATCCACCTAGCCCCAGCGGCTAGATGCTGGTCCGATGTCTCTTTCACCAGCTCATTTCGTCAACTGACTCTAAAAATCAAAAATGCTATCTCTTCCCATCATGTGTACGAGATTTTGTGATTGATAACTGATCACACAACTAATGTTTTCTTTGTCTTCACTTTCCGACCCAAACTGACGGTTTTTCCTTTGTTCAGATCCGTGCTACTTTCCCGCTCAAACTAACGGCTCTCCTCTGTTCAGACCACGTCATATTTTTTACATAACATACATTTTCCAAATGTTGACCCTCAAAATCACCCAGCGTTCTATATTGTTATGGTTGGGCTTTGGATCTAAGGATCATCTCCAGTGAGGTCCGGATCAGGCCCTATACAATTTTCCTCAATTTTATTCTTCCAACATATTTAATGCAAAGTTCAAGCTGCGTCCTGTATGCCGATGCGTCTTACATGCAGAAAAATACGGTTCAAATATACTTTTAAATTCAAGTAGTGTAAATAAAGCGAAAAATTGTTATTAGGTTCAAGAAGGCAATAATGAGAATCCGTCTTCGGTGACCAAGGTTCAGAACCTGGTGTCGATTATGGGTAACACGTTAACCATAAGCCATCAACAAGATGACAGCGTCAGCGTTCGAAATAGAGCGAAGTGTATCTCCCTCAGTGACCAATTAGTTACAATTTGCAATAGTGTTGAATCAACTTAATCCAAGGAATTTTATTTTCAGCTCGAATTCCAGGCAAATTGAACGGCTTCATTACTGGAACATTTCCCGAGCGTAATTTCGATGCATTTCTGACAAGACGCGAGGTCTACAGCGATCGGAAACTATTTTTAGAAACTTCTGGCAGGATTCTTCTCTAATGGCGTCATAAATGCAACGCATTTTGACTGTTTAGCGCCTCTTGAGTGACGGCAAGAAATCTGCAGAAGTCTCTTGTGGTCAATTAAAGTCCAGCTGTCATTAGAAACCGTCAACCAAAACTGTCGACATAGGTTTCTTCAGTTTTAAATGGAGTCTAGCTGGCTGACTACCAATGTATCGGGCGTACAGGTCGCCCCAATGGAGCTAGAGGGCTGAAAATTTAAACATTTCTTCGTTATTATGTCTAGAAAAAAAACGCCTTTTTCGTTATTTTTAAATCCTCCCAAATATTTTTTTTAATGGCGGGCTCAATTTACAGTGTAAATTTATGATAAATTGGTCTCTTAGTTTGTGTTTTGTACAGGCCACACCAATGGAGCTAGAGGGCTGACAATTTAAACAATTCTTCCTTATTATGTCTAGAAAAAACGCTTATGTTGTTGTTTTTTAACCCCCCCCAATATTTTTTATTAGTGGCGTGCACAATTTACAGTGTAAGTTTATGATTAATTGGTTTCTTAGTTTGTGTTTGGTACAGGTCACACCAATGAGAGCTAGAGGGCTGAAAATTTAAACATTTCTTCCTTATAGAAAAAAAAACCGCTTCTTTTGGGTTTTTTTTTTAAAATCCCTCCAAATATTTTTTTTTAGTGGCGGTTTTAATTTACAGTGTAAGTATATGATAAATTGGTCTCTTAGCTTGTGTTTGGCTGCATTCACGCTTTTTTCTTTTGTTTTGATTTCGGACTTTTTTTTAGTGATCACCGCCCAACAAAAGAGAAGTAACTTATTCGTCGATCACCCTTTTTTTTCAAATCTTTTAATTGATCACTCCCAACACGACATATGTTGGTCACGTGACGGTTTCTATTGAGCGACTAACCAGACCTGTTACGCTTCTCTTCAGTCAGCAGACAAGCTTTCTTGGTAATTGGTAAGATTATTTGATCAGCCCAACACCGCCCACTTGGCGTCATGCTTTTTAATTATGTTTGAGGCAATGATTAATGGGACGCTCAAGGAGGCCCTTAATTACCATGTTTATTATAATTTACCACTGCACTCGAAGTTTGAAGAGGTGTATGAGTGGCCGCGTATGATAAGTGCCCAACGAACCATTTTTTTAAAAGTTGATATCTTCATTATTTTTTATAGCTACAATGCTCAATTATTTTTTTTCATTTTGAAGCTTGAACAATTTATGAATCGTAATTCAGAGTGTTCAAGCTTCAAAATTTAAAAAAATCCCGAGCATTGTACCCCTTGTATGTTTGATTGATTGAGACATGTCGTATCCGCCACCTGACACATCCCAAACCTCATAATGAACTGATCCACATGATATGCATTGTACAGCAGTGAAAGGAAGTCGAAGCGGTTTGAAATGTAATCGCATGTTCTCATACGTAATAATGTTTCATGTGATTTGTAAATGCTAAGTATTTTGAAGTTGTTTGAAATGTGATCGGCTGTTATCATGACAACGGACTTACGAAGCAAGAGAAGGCTAACTGTTAAGAAAGATACAGTAATGTATCTGTTAGTGAGTTAAAGTAATTGTGATTTATTGAAGGAGTGAGAATACTAATATATGAGAATATTAAGAATAAGGACTTTTGAGGGTTATGCTTTTTGTGTTTCTAAATCGTCAGTTATTGTGTGTTTGGTTATTTCTGAATGAAGGAATTAGGAGATGTTTAATAATATTTATTAATAAATAGATTTATTAAGATTAAATTGCATAATAAAATGGCTTTATGCTCGTTAGTGCCGATCCATACATAATTAATCCAGTCATTCTCTACGGGTATATGCTAGTCTTTATTATATTAAGCAACGTGTTTGCCCGTCTGTCACGCTTTAAAAATAAACATTTTTACGATGACAGGGTTGGGTGTAGAAGAGAGGTTCGGAGAATGGAATCTCAACAGAAAGACCACGAAGAGAGTGGGATGGGGAGAGAGAAGCAGGGTAGGGTACGCAAAAGGATGGGGGGTGAAACATAAAGATAACCGCTAAAGGAGAACGGCAGAACTTGTTCGTCGTCAATCTTCACACGGTTTTCACGTATAAGAAATCACAAATACGATCACATTCACGTATGTAGATACATATGCACACCCACACGCACCCGGGGTAAGACTAACTATCACATATGAGCATATAAGGATGTTGGCATAAACAGACAATACCTCACACAGACATACACATTTAAACACAGCCACACATCACAGACATACACACGCACGTCACAACACACAACGCAACACACAAACACAAAACTTAAAATACACACAACAAATCCACACACACAGCAGTACACAGACACAACACATATCCACACAAACACACACACACACACACACACACACACACACTCACATCACACAAAACTCACACGTGTAACGCACACAACAGAATACACACAACACAACACAGGCAACACAGCACACTCACACCTCACAGACATACACGCCCACGCCCACGTCACAACACTCCCTCTACACATAACGCAACACATACACACACAACTTAACATACACACATCAATACACACACACAACACATACCCACACAATACACACACACACAACACACAAAACTCCCACGTGAAACGCACACAGCACCACTTACACAACAGAACACGCACAACACACATGCCACAACACAGGCAACACAACACACGCATAACACAACGCAACCAAACACAAAACACACGCACAAAACACAAAACATACTATATACACACAACACAAAACAACAGTGCAACACAACACACATACATACACAAAGAGCCAACAACACACAACACAAAACCCACGTGTACAACGCACACCACACAAAAAAACACACAACACAACCCATACAACACAACACACGCACACCACCTAACACTCACTACACAACCAAACACAAAACACACACACAAAACATACAATATACACACGACACAAAACAACACTCAACACGACACGAAGCGCCAACAATCAGCCCCACACGAATTAATTCTTTTTGACGTATATAGTGTTAGCTCGAAAAATGAAAAAAGAAAAAAGAAGCTGCAAGGCTTTTCTTATAGATTTACACATTACCCCCTCATACGCACTGTCATACGCAACCCATACCTCCCCGCAGCCATCAAAGCTCACAGCTCACAGTGCATACCGTTATAAACACTCCGATACACACAACCAAAGGCACTTTAGACTTTCCCATTTTCGCCAGCAATAACATTTCCCCTGGTGTTTCAGCTGTTTTGATAACTTTGCTCGATTTAATGTCCCCAAACTGCCTTTTGCTAACGCAATGTTAGAGACCAACAACCAAAACTGTCACCAAAACTGTCAACGTAGGTTTCTTCAGTTTTTAAATTAGTCTGGCCGGCTGGCTATGTACAGTATCGCCCATAAATAAATACACCCTTACCACCTTTTAATAGAAACTTAATTTTCTTCTAAACCAAACATAGCAGGATTTTATTATTTCTAGTGGTGTTGTATACTGGTGTGTCCTGGACTTCATTATAAAGGAAACTCGAAGACTTGCTTGTAAAAATATCTGGACATATTTTTATTACACAACATACATCGTTGTCGGGCAGAGAGTGAAGAGTGGGAGAGAGAGATAAGGAGAACCGCCAGTCTGTCCCCAACAGGGACAGCGGTCTTGTGCCTTTCGGCTCCCCTGATGTCTGCGTCTTCTTTGAGTGTCGAGATTTCTGTCCACCCCTCTTTGAGTGTCCGGTCTGCTTTATAGGCCTCTCCAACGCCTACGTGGTGTGAATAACGGTGTCAATCACCGGTTCCCATTTCCTGTTTTGAACACTGACAATATTTAGACAATATACCTATTTCCTGAGATGACTGGGTTCATTTACATTTCCGCCCAGGTGTCAGTCCGGAAACACATATCATAACAGTGGAACATTACACAATCTTTGGACGGTAACATATTCATATTTCTGGCAACAGACTAACGAAAACGACCCTGTTGGAACAAAACTGTCACCAAAACTGTTAAAATAGGTTTCTTCAGTTTTAAGTTGGTCTGGCTGGCTATGTACACCCTTACCACTTTTTAATAGAAACTTAATTTTCTTCTAAACAAAATATAGCAGGATTGTATTATTTCTTGTGGAACATTCCACAATCAAAACAGATATTATCAGGTATTATTTATGACCAAACTCTACAGCATTGAAACTCTGTAGCCAAAAATAATTTTTCGTAGTATTGTACTCATCTTTGAACGCCAACATATTCATATTTTTGCCAACAGACTAACGAAAACGACCATGTTAGAAACCGCTGAACAAAACTGACACCGAAATTGTTAAAATAGTTTTCTTCAGTTTTCAAGTCGGTCTGGCTGGCTGGCTATGTATGTATATATGTATGTATGTATCACACGTACATGCCACACCAATGGAGCTAGAGGGCCAACAATCTCAACATGTATTCCTTATTATATCTATTATCGTTTTAACCCCGCCCCCAAATAGGTTTTTTAGTGTGTGGTACAATTTACAATGTAAGTTTATGCTAAATTGATCCCTAGTTTGTGTCAGCTTGTTTCTGTAACATTTGAAAAAAAGGTGAGCGAAGTAACTTATTCATTCGTTATCCCTTTTTTAATTGATCACCCCCAACACGGTAAGATGAAGTTTTCTATGGAGTGACTTAGCGGACCTGTATTTTGTGTCTTTTTCGGCGCGATAAAGAAAATGGAACTTTATCTTTTTTTTCTCCTTTTCTTGTTAAGGCTTCCGTACTTTAAAATTATGGACGTTAGATGTTTGGTGAGGTCTAACGAAAAAGACCCACATTCTTTTCAACGGGCTTTCTAGAAACATAGGGCAGCGTCAGTCTTCAAACAAATGTGGTGAAAGATGACAAGTCATGGATTGATTTCAATGGCCATTTACAGTTACTGCCACCTACGAGAGAGAGATAGAGAGAGAGAGAGAGAATGAGTATGTGGGAGAGAATGAGAAATAATGAGAATGAGAGAGAGACTGAATGCGAGAGAGAATGAGAATATGAGAGAGAAAGAGAGAGATTTTGAGAATATGAGAGAGTAAGAGAGAGAGAGAATGTGGGAGAGAGAATGAGTATGTGGGAGAGAATGAGAAATAACGAGAATGAGAGAGAGAGACTGAATGCGAGTGAGAATGAGAATATGAGAGAGTGAGAGAGAGTGAATGAGTATGTTGGAGAGAATGAGAAATAATGAGAATGAGAGAGAGACTGAATGCGAGAGAGAATGAGAATATGAGAGAGAAAGAGAGAGATAATGAGAATATGAGAGAGTGAGAGAGAGAATGTGGGAGAGAGAATGAGAGAGAGAGAATGAGAAAGCGTGACAGCGAGAGAGAGAAAGAAAGGATTGTGAAAAGGGGAGAGACGGTCTTTATGGGGCGTCTAACCAGACCTGTTGTTTTCTTGGGAACTGGTGGTTTTAGTAAATCAATTATGTTATTAGATCAGGTCTGTCAATGCTTTGTTCTGATTACAGCCTCTGGTAAATTCCAATAGTCACCCATAATAGGTGACCAGGATCGACGTTGCTTAACTTCGATGATCTTATGAGAATCGGTGTATCCAACATGATTTAGCCGGGTAGAGGCTCCACAATCCTAGTCCTTGTGCTTGTGCTGAGTGCTTAGCAGAAAGACATCGAATACCATTTTCAAAGTCTTTTGGTAGGACTCGTCCGTGGATTGAACCACAGACTACGGAACCGGAGGTGAGCACTCTACCACAGGGCCGCGGTTATCGGTCTAAAATAATGTACTAATTAATAATTATACTTATAATAAGTAGGTTTAAAGATGAACAGAACAAAGACATAAGTAATGTTCAACGATAAAGTCCCCAAAAAGGTCATAAAGATAGAGGGAGAGGCGCTAGAAGAGGTTGATGAATACATCTACCTTGGACATCAGATGGAATCAAATTTATTCAAGATTTCTTTCAGCAATTTTAGTTTCATATTGTCAGCTTTTGTCCTTTCTAGCATCTTCTTGAAAGCAAAATTAACACATTTCTGAAGTCCACTAAACATATTGAGCAGATTCTGGTATGACTCGACGGTGGATTGAATCACGGCCTACCGAACCGAAGCTGAGCCACTCTACCACTGTGCCATAGTGATTGGTATGCATGAGGTAGTGTAGTCGAAATTGATTCAATGGGTTACTTCAATACTTCATCCAATAATAAAAAATAAAACTTGTTGAACAATTATCGACAACAATGGCTGCATTACAGAACAAAGCAAACATTAGAGTTCCATATTTGTTATTCAGAGTGTTTTAGGCAAATAGCGTTGAATCGATTGGTATATTTACAAATTATTCTGGCTATAAAAACCTTGGCACTATTCTGTTCGACAAGCCATTGCTACGGTAATATTGAGGTTAGGAAACATATTGCCATCATTTGTGATGTAGTCCGTCTCGAGAAAATCTTTCGTTGCGTTTTATTACTTTTAAACGTTACATCCAAATCGTATTGGACACATCGGTTCTTGTAGATCACTGAAGTTGAGCAACATTGAGTCTGGTCAGTAACCAGATGGGTGGCCGTCGGGGAATACCAGGTGTCGTAAGCAGAACAAAGCATTGACAGACCTGGCAAGCCGGAGGTGGGTCTTGTAACACATTGAATCAACTAAGATTTAACAATATCTCCCCAAGGCTATTGGGTTACGGCCAAATCACGTTGAAAACACTGGTTCTCGTAAGTTAAGCAACGCCGTGCCTGGTCTTTGCCTAGATGGGTGACCATCGGGGAATACCAGGTGCCATAAGCAGAACAAAGCATCGACAGGCCTGGCAAGCCGGAGGTGGGTCTTACTAACAATTTGCCGTGTGTACCTAAACCCGCAACACCCTCGATGAGGGTATAAGGGGAGAACGACGGTACATGCCTGATCTAATAATAAAAATAAAAATAATTGATTTAATAATACCACCAGTTCAAAAACAACAACTATGAAACATCGCTGAGGATCATGTATAGAGAGCCTTCCTGTATCCGGCCCTGTCGACTGGAGCCTAGAATACCCCGACTGCATTCCCTGCAGAGGGGTAGGACACCCCCCCCCACGCCCAACCAGGGTCGAACTGTTCTTTCACCAAAATCGCAAGACTATAGTTTAAAAAAGAACCTTTCACCAAAGTCGCAAGACACTAATTAAAAAAACCAACCATTCAACAAAGTCGCAAGACTCTAGTTAAAAGAAATAAGCTTTCACCAAAGTCGCAAGACTCTAGTTAAAAAAAATGAAATAACCTTTCACCAAAGTCGCAAGACTATATTTTTAAAAGATTTTAAACTGATTTCGGCATTAAATGACCCATCAAGGGTTGATATTCCACTATACAAATCAATCAATCAATCTGTCGGCTGGGGCCTAAAATACGCCGACTGCACCCCCTGAAGATGGGTAGGACCCGCCGCCAACTAGGGACCACCTGTCCTTTCACCAAAGTCGCAAGACACTAATCTCAAGACTCTATTTTAAAAAAAGATAACCTTTCACCAAAATCGCAAGACTCTATTTGAAAAAAGAAATAACCTTTCACCAAAGTCGCAAGACGATATTTAAAAAAGATTTTAAACTGATTTCGGCATTAAATGACCCATCAAGGGTTGATACGCCGCTATACAAATCAATCAATCAATCAATCATTAAACCTTCCTGTGTCGACTCTGTTAATCCTACTAAGGAGGAGACCTATCTGTACACTACGAACAATAAGGCTAAAGCTAAAGCCTCTCCCCTCACCCTCCGCTACACCCCACCCCCGGAACACCCTGACTGGCCTGGCTGCGAGTGACAAGAAATGAATGAATGACTGGATCACCTTTAAACGATGACTTATGGCTGGCGTCTTAGGCCGAAAGACGTTGCGTGTCGCTCGACATAAGTCTTTCACAAAAAGGGCGATCAACAAGACTGGCATTTAGATGTATTCCGATTCTTCCCCTTCGTTTTCTTTTTCTTTTATTGGAGATTTCTTGCCGTGGCCGTTCGGAGAGGAATAGTGTGGCAACGGCAGACTCGGTTTTTATGAGGTTTTCTCCCGATCAATGCAAAACAGACGCGGTTATGTATTCATTTATTCGGTCTCTTCCGGAGAGAATAATCTTAAGCCATATTTTCTATTACTAAACGGCAATTTCGGGGAACTAACAGAAACAGACACGGAACGGTACACAAACACAAATGCATATACACTGGTGGGCCGAACTATTCTGACCAGCGACATACGACCAGAATGACAGTTGCTATTTCAAAACAACAAGGCATGTAAGGATCAGAGGTATATAAGCAGGCAAGCCTTGGGTACTTTTTTTATGTAATGAATTATGCAGTTATTGGCCAAAAGAAAGATTTGAATGACTTTGATAAAGGCCAAAGGGCAACCTTTTCGCTACGAGAGGTGAACGGGAGCTTTCTCATCAACTACGAGCTAACAGGGGGGATCCTGTGGCACGAATTGTGTAGTACTTTAATCAAGGTGAAAAAAAGTAACACAGTACGTCAATCGTTGTTTAGTATGGGTCTGCGTAGCCACAGGCCAGTCAGAGTGACCATGCTAACATACAACCAGAATGACAGTTACTATTTCAAAACAACAGGGCATGTAAAGATCAGTGCTATATAAGCAGGCAAGCCCCGGGTATTTTTTTATGGAATAAATTATGCAGTTATTGGCCAAAAGAAAGATTTGAATGACTTTGATAAAGGCCAAAGGGCAACCTTTTCGATACGAGAGGTGAACGGGAGCTTTCTCATCAACTACGAGCTAACAGGAGGGATCCTGTGGCATGAATTGCGTAGTGCTTTAATCAAGGTGAGGAAAAGTAACACAGTACATCGATCGTTGTTCGGTATGGGGCTGCGTAACCACAGGTCAGTCAGAGTGACCATGCTAACATACGATTAAAATGACAGTTACTATTTTTAAAAAACAGGGCATGTAAGGATCAGAGGTGTACTTTTGTATGTAATAAATGCTGCAGTTATGGTCAAAAAGAAAGATTTGAATAACTTTGATAAAGGCCAAAGGTCAAGACTTATCGAGAGGTGAGCGGGGGCTTTCTCACCAACTAGAAGGAGGGATCCTGTGGCACGAATCGCGTAGTGCTTTAATCAAGGTGAGGAAAAGTAACACAGTACATCGATCGTTGTTTAGTATGAGGCTGCGTAGAGAAGGCCGGTCAGAGTGACCATGCTAACCAATATCCATCCTCGAAAGCGTCTTCAATGGGAACGCAAGCGTTGGAACTAGACGTTGTATCAATGGAAGAAGGTCGCTTGGTCCGATGAGTCTCGCTTTCTCCAGAATAAGGTGGACGGCAGGTGTGCCGTTATCCTGGGGAGGCGATGGCACCAGGATGCGCTGTAGGAGAACAACAAGCCGGTGGTGTATGATGGTTTGCGCAACGATCTGCTGGGAAGCACAGGATCCTATCATTGGCCTTGTCAGCTGGCGCCTAGAATGCACCGACAGCATCCCCTGCAGAGGGGTAGGACCCCCCCCCCCACCAGCCAGGGGCCACCTTTTCTTTCACAAAAGTCGTAAGACTCTATTTAAAAAATAATAACCTTTCAACTAAAGTCGCAAGACTCTATTTTAAACTGATTTCGGCATTAAATGACCCATAAAGGGTTGATATGCCGCTGAACAAATCAATCAATCAATCAATCAATCAATCAACATCATTAAAGATCAGGTACATCCCTTCATGGCAATAGTCTTCTACGGTTGCAGTGATATCTTCCCGCAGGACACTGTGCGAGTTGTACGTGAATGGTTTCAAGAACATGAAGAAGACTTCACTGTGTTGCCCTGTCCACCAAACTCCTCAGATCTCAATCCCATTGAGCACTTCTGGAATGTATTAGACCAACAAATTTGCTCTGCAAAATATCCACCACGTAACCTGCAGCAGTTAAAGGACCTGCTATTAACATCCTAGAGGTCTTGTAGAGTACATGATTGATCGAGTAAGAGCTGTTTTTTGGACTAACGCCTTATTAGGCAGCTGGTCATGATATTTTGGCTCATCACTAACCACAGGCAAACAGACAGACAGACACACACACAATGAGAAACACACTGAAATATAAGTGTCCTTCACAAATTTACGAAATATGTAGAAATATTTCGAATCTTGGGCATCGGTTTGAGTAAACTAATCGCTAATCTTCAAAGTTGGAAAAGTCTGCGTGTCTTGAAAATCAGCATATTAGATTCTGACATTTACCTGGGAACGAGGATCGACCACTGGCCCCGCTGAAAAATGCGCAACTGCCTCAGCCAAAATATAGACCTCTCTTTTTATTTTAATCAGTTTAGCTTAGTTTGACCCAAAGACTCAATAATGGGGTACCCAATGAGGATTGAAGTCACTACACAAGCCAATTGCTAATTATATATATATATCACAAGCCCCATAAGTAACTTCCCATTGAACAAACTAGGTCACCCAAACATACAAAACACCCTTCATTTCAGTTCTACTACCCATAATGGATTGTGCACGTCCCTGCTATGTTCAAATCACTTCGGATGATGTTGTTCACAACGACGAAATGCATAGATATTTATCTTCATGATAATACATATGTTTGAGACATAACACGCTTTTCTCAATCTTTCTTTTCCACATTGCCTAATCAAATCTACCATTCTGTCGGATTCCCTTACACCCACATAACAAACATATACTACTGTATGGGATACTATTCTTTTCCTGAGAGTTGACATCCCCGGATCGAAATAGTTTTTGAGTGTTTGGAGTCGGTAATTTGTTTTGATTATTTTGGGGTTAATAAACGATGAGATTACCGATGGAGTGATCTATGAATGTTGGTATTATCAGAGCGTATGTTAGTAATATAAAGAAAAAGAAAACTCAAATCTTTTTCCAATACTTGTATTTCATAGTCTGGGCGTCAATATCCGAGCCAATCATTATTCAGGGAGGATAGTAGGACTCTGCCTTTATATTGGCACCCCGCTACTTTGGAATTACCCTTTCTCTCCGTTTTGACCAATGGTGTGCTGTGGTGTAAGTGTTTGGGGTGGTAGGTTTACTCTTCTAAGTAGGTTTGGGTAGTTAGCTTGCGTGTACGTACTCATGCCTATTCTCGCTTAGCTACGTAATCGTACTAGCCCTCGTTTTCATATTGGTGACTAGTTTTTGGCTGACTTTTATTTCTAGTGGTAGGTGTCTAGTTCATCTATACATGTTTACTTGAGTTACTAATTATGGACCATTTGACTATTGGGTTTAATCTTGATTGTTTTTGTTTCCAGTAGTGTGTTAATAGTGCTGTGCTGTTCTTTAAGTGTGGCTATAAGGGCTCGTACAGATGTGTAAGTAGACCTGTATAGGCATGAATACGGGTGAACTAGCCACCTACCACTAGTAATAAAAGTCAGCCAAAAGCTGTCAACAATATGAAAACGAGGGATCGTACAGATACGTAGGTAGGGGAGAATAGGTATGAGTATGTACACGCAAGCTAACTACCCAATCCCATTTAGAAGAGTAGCCTTACCACCACCCACAAACACTAACACCACACACCATTGGTCAGACGGTGAGTAAAG
>VCCN01005280.1:4163613-4177372 GCA_006491835.1 Architeuthis dux | reverse complement strand
TCGTTTTATTTCGCAGTCATGGTCTTTCTATAGTTTTATTACTCGTCCTAGGTAGATGTATTCATCGACCTCTCATAGAATCTCACCTTCTATCTTTATGACCTTTTTGGGGACTTTATCGTTGAACATTACTTTTGTCTTTGTTCTGTTCATAAAAATCCTTTTTTTCTATAAATCTTAAACACAATATATATTTTAAATATTAAATCTTATCGTAAATAAATACTACATTTCATAGATTGCCACCTTTTTCTTCAAAGGTCGTAAACATCGCACTAATTTAAAACAAAATTAACCGGTGTTTTTGTAAAGAACAAAATACCATATTTCATTAATTCTTCGAACTGGTGTCCTTATCTTTGTTGTTTCGACCTCTACATTTCGATCGGCGAGTTTCCTCAAGTGCATTTTGCATCCAGTAATCTTCAACGAATTTAGAACCAAATCCCACATCTGTGTCACAATACCGGTATTCCTCGATTTCCGAAATTTCTCTTTAAGCCTCCTATTCTGTTTTACGAAAAAAAGGCGAAAGGCGAAAACAGAATCTAACCCATAAGAACCCAGACCCATTTTTACTTGAAGGAACATTATGTGGGATTCTGGGTAGTCAAATTGACACACAGTTACTGCACCAGGATGTTCAGTAGATGTCACTTTGTACAATTCATGAGATAACATCAAGGATAAACTATAATATTATATAAGAGACTGTGCAGATCAATTAAATTGTATGCGCACCCTCTTCCATATCTTCATACATCCCAGTCTCCTATACCTCCCACCAACCCACACTCGGATGACTCAGCCTAACAAAGACAGGTTAAGAAAAGGAGTGTGTGCGTGAGAAACTCCAGCCTTTACAATGAGAGAGAGAGCATGTGACTGGGAATTCTGGCGCTGCATCTGCTTTGGGTTGGGCTTGCAGGCATTCTGATAATAATGATTGTGCCCAAACCCATGATTGAACCCGGGGTGACGGGTTGACGAAGAGGGTGGCAGAGGTTCGCATCGGCACTAACCCTTTATAGGTCACCCTAAAAATATTTTAGATATCAAAACAACCGTTTTTGTATGTTAAACTAGACCTAATTACAAGATATTTTCAGTTGCAAGTTTTCCGAAATTTTTTGTTGATGAAGTGATCATATATGGTGCCTCGCCCAAAAAGTGACCAAAAATGGAAAATATAAAAAAATTAAACATTAATGTAGAAAGTTAAATAAAACATAGAGTTAAAGAATAACATTCAATACAATGAATAGATAAAAAAAAATGATATTGACAAAAGAAATAACACCTCCGGGTTGATTTTAAAATGTTATTGTGCGTGCTAAAGACAGGCTAATCTAATGGGGTGTGGTATGACTCAAAACAGTTTCTGTCTTTGTTCAAGCACAAGTGTACATTGCAAAGCTTGCACACCACATTGGTGCGGATTATGTTGTCTGTGTGGCTACAATATTTGCATGTTGCTTGCTTGATTGATTTTTTTAGCGGCATATCAACCCTTGGTGGGTCATTTAATGCCGAAATCAGTTTAAAATTGCAAAAATAGTGTCTTGCGACTTTGGCAAACGGTTCTTTTGTTTGTTTTCTTTAACTAGTGTCTTACGACTTTGGTGAAAGGTTATCTTTTTAAAACTAGAGTTTTGCGACTTTGGTCAAAGGTTGTTTTTTTTTTTTTTAATTAGAGTCTTGCGACTTTGGTAAAAGGTTGTCTTTCCTTAACTAGAGTCTTGTGACTTTGGTGAACAGTTATTTTTTTAAAAATAGGGTCTTGCGACTTTGGTGCAAAACCAGGTCGCGCCTGTTTGGAGGGGGGGGGTCTTACCCCTCTGCAGGGGATGCATTCTAGGCCCCAACCGACAGGGCCGTATTTACATGTAACTGACGGGTTCTCGGGTGATCATATATAGTCACATAAAGGGTTAAAGGGTACGTACCGAAATACACACTAACGACCCAATTCATTATCTCTGCCTGGCAGATAGCAAATTGCTCCGTGTTTTTACCTAGAGAGAAAAAAGCCCCGAATCTTTGGAGAGCACTGATTTGAGGTGTCATGAGTAAAATGCAGCGATTCGAGTTCATTGCTTGCCGGGCTGAGAACAAATTGACTGGCCGTGGATCGATACAGAAAATAACTCGTTTATCTCTGCCAACGAATTTGGAAGAGAAAATTGGGGTAGGGAGATTGTGTAGATTCTATCTTGAAACTCAGCATTCGAAATATGGGTCTTTCCTTACCAGGGCTCACTCATTACTAAAAGCTCTGCAAGATCAGCTTGCTAGACATTACACCATGACGAGGTGACCTATGTTCGAAGATATAAAAGAATAGGGTATATATATTCACTGGGTCTGGTTCATTGTCCCGGAATTCGCTTTCCGGAAGTTCAGTTTGCTGAACGTTGATTGGCCGAATCATGTCTAGGCTGACTTATGATCTCTCGACTGTTTATTAGCTTGAAATCAAAGGAAGACAATTCGAGTTATCCAACTGGCCATTCTTTTGTATTTTATTATATACAAAAAAAATTAATTCTTTTTTTAATTAGTGCGATGTTTACGACTTATGAAGAAAAAGGTGGCAATGTATAAATGTAGTAGTTATTTACGATAATATTTAATATTTACAATATATATCGTGTTTAAGATTTATAGGAAAAAAGGATTTTTCGATTGAATATTTATTTAGAATAATGACGGTATTATTTACGTATGTGTATCTCTGTTATATAGCTAATTTTTCATTTTCAAATGATTTAAGGTGTGTGTAGGGGGGCTTTAATCAGCGTTCTTTTTTTTTTAAATCGCTTATTTAAATAATTAACTATTATGAATTAGAATGAAACAAATCTTGGCCAATTTTCGTCGAACGTATCTCGCACATTTTCAGCAATTTAAACCATTGGCGATCTTTGCTACGGAAGATCTATAAATTGTCAATATTAAATCTTATCGTAAATAAATACTACATTTAATAGATTGCCAACCTTTTCTTCAATCTTCAATCTATTAACATTCAGCAAATTGAACTTCGGGAAAGTGATTTTCGGGAAGATGAATGCCTCCCATATCACTCGTATCTGTCTGTCGGTCTATTTATCCACACAATATCACCAGAAGTTAGGAATGAATCTCAATGGTATATTGTGGAAAGGTCGGTCATGGACTGGGGAAGAATTGGGTAAATTCCGAGGTGGATCCAGGAATTTCTTTTCGATTGAGAGATATTTTTTCATTCTTTTCAAATATGTATGTATTCACTAAAGTTTATCCACACAATATCTCCAAAAGTTCTCCGTAAGTTTCAATGACATCTTCCTGAACGGTGGGCCATGGGCTAAGGAAGGATTGGTTAAATTTTGGGACGGATCCAGGGATTTGTTTTCGATTGAGAGATGTTTTTCCATATATAAAGAAGAGGTAAACAATAGTCCAAAATATAGAAAGTCGGAACATACAGTTACCTCCTCATGTATCGTAGCTATATATGAACTGATTTTCATTCATTTATAGTTAGTGTATGGCATTGGCGGAGGTATGCGCTCATGAACTGATTTTCATTCATTTCTTTAGTTAGTGTATGTCATTGGCGGATGTATGCGCTCATGAACTGATTTTCATTCATTTTTTAGTTACTGTATGGCATTGGCGGAGGTATGCGTCCATGAATTGATTTTCATTCATTTTTAGTTAGTGTATGGCATTGGCGAAGGTATGCGCTCATGAACTGATTTTCAATCATTTTTTTAGTTAGTGTATGGCATTGGCGGAGGTATGCGTTCTTTCTAGCTTAAGGTGTCATGCGCAAAATGCGGCGATTCCTTCGCTTGCCGAGTTCATTGCCTGTCGGTCTGATCACAAATTGACTGGTCGTGAATCGATATGGGGAATCACTTGTTCCGCCTGCGACTGGATTGCAATCTGATGACTGGTAGATCACCGCTGTAATCAGCGTTTATTGTCAGACACTGGGAAGTGTGCCCTTGAAATTCTACAAGCCGAATTAAAGGGGTTTGGTCGGGCGTAATGCAACCACTGAGCCCCAAAAATATGACTCATCAAGGTTTTTCTGGCTTGCTTATTCATCGGCTGCACCTATGTGCGTATGTATTCAGACACATATACAGCTCCATAGTGCGATCACTCACAGCTTTTGTGTGTACATAATTTAGAGAAAGACCATGATTTGCGAAATAAAACGACGCATAACGATAGGTTAGAAAGCATTTGGTAGGAATAGAGACATTCTGAAGAGCACCTTGCCAATGTGCCTAAAGCGTAAAGTATACAATGGCTGCATAATACCAGCCATGACTTATGGATGCGAAACATGGAAATTAACCAAATGAGCTGAAAACCAGCTCAGAATAGCACAGAGAACCATGGAAAGAGCAATGCTAGGGATAACTCTTAGAGATAGAAAAAGATCAACATGGAATAGAGAGAGGGCTAGAGTGAAAGATATTATACAACTAATTAAGCAGCAAAAGTGGAGATGGGCTGGTCACCTAGCAAGAAGAAATGACAATAGATGGGGGGGGGAGACTAACCGACTGGTGCCCATGGGACAGTAAACGAAATAGGAAAAGACCAGACACAAGATGGAGGGATGAGATAGAAATGTCTGCCGGTCCAACAGTGGACTTATAACGGCTGATGATGATGATGATGATGATGATGATGATGATGGTATATACACTTACCTAGGTTAATCAATAGGTCCGTAGTATAATTATTACAAAAGCATTTATTTTACACAAAACAATATTTCCTCTCTTTTCAATGCACTTTAGGCAACGCTTATCCCTTATTCACATATATGTATGGCTCGTTTCGTCTTGGACGACGGTCTTAGTAGCATCAGGATGCTGGGCGCTTAGTATGGAGGAAAAGGTTATACCCAAATTCTATCTGTAGCAATATGAGCCCTATAGATAGATAGATAGATAGATATAATAAGTTGTTGTGCGTATATTCAAACTTATGCAGTGTATATAAGATACGATTGTTAGCCAAGGAATTAGGATAAGGGCTATATTGACAAATGATAAACAAAATGAATTGTTTTATTTGGCTGGAATTGAAAAGGAATGTTATTAAAATGGGGGTTTTGTTTTGTTAAAACAACAAACGGATTCCAAATTGATTATGTAAAAGAATTTACAATAATAACTGACGCAAACAAAAGAATGGTGTAATGTGTTAACGCCATGAAAAGATCACATGTAAAAAATGGGCATACCGATAAATAGAGGTGAAAACCCAGAAAGAGCGAAAGATCAGGACTAGCGAAAGATCAGGACTAGCTGTGCAAGGCTAGGACTTGTGTCCGCGGCCCCCTCCACAGGGGGCACCGTCAGTCAAACTCAGTATTTCTAGAGCCGCGCAGCTTTTTGACGTGAAGTGTAGAATATGAGATACATGCAACTTAAAGAGTTTAAAAGAGAAACACTGTAGCAGCTATACTTTGTTTAGTATTGTTTGACAACTCAAAATTCAACAATATTCATGTTGAGAACTTTAACCCACAAAGAGTATTGGCAGTAGAATTCCGTAGTAACACGTTTCTTACAGTGCAGATTCCCAGAATGAATGAAAATCAGTTCATGAGCGCATACCGCCGCCAATGCCATACACTAACTAAAAATGAATGAAAATCAGTTCATATATAGCTACGATACATGAGGAGGTAACTGTATGTTCCGACTTTCTATATTTTGGACTATTGTTTACCTCTTCTTTATATATGAAAAAACATCTCTCAATCGAAATCAAATCCCTGGATCCGTCCCAAAATCTAGTCAGTTTTTCCTTAGCCCATGGCCCACCGTTCAGGAAGCTGTCTTCGTTCGTGTGCCGTGGCTTTGCTGAAAGGAACTGACATGACAATCAACTGATTCATTGAGAAAAACGAAGTCCGATGAATGAGAACTTTAACCTACAAAGAGTGTTGACAGTAGATTCTGTAGTAACATGTTTCTTACAGTGCAGTTGCATTCCCAGAGTCGAATAAAAAAAACGAACATAATATTAGAATATTATGTTCGTTTTTTTTTATTCGACTTCACTCGTAGCGACGCTCTAGGAATCTGCACTGTCTGCACTGTAAGAAACCTGTTACTACAGAATATACTGTCAACACTCTTTGTAGGTTGAAGTTCTTATCAATCGGACTTCGTTTTTCTCAATGAACCAGTTGACTTTCATGTCAGTTCCTTTCAGCAAAGCCGCGGCACACGAACGAAGAAAGAACTTCAAACTATATCCGACCAGCAGCATCACCGAGTTTTGCCTGGTTACTATACACACCAGTTCAACACACAAGTCGTTTGTGTATATGGGGGTATCTCCCAACCCCCGTTATGTAACACATCCCCCCTGACCAAGCTGAAGGCTTCCAGAGGAAGGAAGTGCTCAATACGTTTGGATATCAGTGTAGCTGCTGGGGATGCCCCCCACACCACCCCAGATGGTTACGGCACCAGGTATTTTCCAATGGCTACCCGTCTAGGTACTGACCAGACAGGACGTTGCTTAACTTCGGTGAGCTTCCGAACACGATTTGGCTTGGATGTTTTATGTAGTTGTTCGGTTAATCGGTCTAGCCGGTTATTGGGTCCAAAATCGTTGGTTCCGATGCGGTCCTACTAACCGGAATCCACTGTATATCTAAAGGTAACATTTCTTTACTTTTGTTTTTATTAACCCTTTATATATTTTAGATATCAAAACCTAAACTTTTTTTAAGATATCCAAACAACCTTTTTGTATGTTAAACTAGACCTAATTACAAGATGTTTTCAATTCCACGTTTTCTGATTCTTTTTTGTTTATGGCTGCAAAACGCCCTCTGATGAAGTAATCATATATGGTGCCTCGCCCAAAAAATAACAAAAATTGGAAAATATTAAACAAAACTAAAATTAAAGTAGAAAGTTAAATAAAACATTAAGGAATAACATTCAATATAATGAATAGATACAACAAATGATATTGACCAAAAAATAACACCTCCGGGTTGATTTTTAAATGTTATTGTGCGGGCCAAAAACAGGCTAATTTAATGGGGTGTGGTATGCCTCAAAACAGTTTCTGTCTTTGTCCAAGCACAAGTGTACTTTGCAAAGCTTGCTGACCACATTGGTGCGAATTATGTTGTCTTTGTGGCCACACTATTTGCATGTAGCTGACGGGTCCTCAGGTCATCATATATAGTCACTTGCCCCATAAAGGGTTAAAGGTAAACATTCTTTATTATTGTAGTTCATTGATTACAATCTAAAAACTAAATGATAAAAATAGGGGTCTGCCAAAATATTTCCTTTATAGAAGGGGTCCTTGCTTTTTCAAAGTTTCGAAATCACAGGTTTATATGGTACCAGCATCTGTCAGGAGAAGGACACTCCAGCCAAACCTACGACCGACGGGCTCTGCCCCTATCCACGTCACTCCGGTGGCCCATAGGACGCAAACCCTTGGTTTAAAGGGTGGGTCGACCCTGGGCAAGTCGCACTTCACCTTAAAACTACACTGCTCTGGCTGGAGGTTTACTCTGCACATTGGTCCCGCCGTCTACGGTCCAAATGCTGTGGAGGGCCATCTCCAAAATGTTCGCTTGCGAAGCCAACCCATTCATGTATATGGTACCAGCAGCAGGGAGTTTTGTTGTCTTTGTGGTTACAATATTTGCATGTGGCTGACAGGTCGTCGGGTGACCATATATAGTCACTAGCCCAACAAAAGGTTAAACAAGTTATTTAAGTTTTAAAATGTAAAGACTTTTGCAACACCCTATATTTGCACCGGGGAGTTCAAGTGGTTAACAATACTTGTCTTCTTGCTAGATGTGACCCATTTATTCTACATAGAGTTATGGGCTGACTTTTCCAGGAGAGGCTCTTTCTTTGTTCCTTCACATGATTTTCTTTCGTTGAAAATGCTTTCTCACAATTTGCTTTGCTACGACGGAACAATATGTTCCTTCATTTGCATTACGAAGGCATTCATGTGTCGCGTGTGTTGCGATGACATGTTCGAAGCAATATTAGTTCTATTTCTTTTTATTTTTCAATCAATAGTTATGCCATGCATCTGAAAAAAGAAAGCAGTCATTCAGTAAACCTCTTTCTTTCTTTCTTTCTTCTTTCCTTTCTTTCTTTCTTTCTTTCTTTCTTTCTTGTTATTGTTCTGCTTGTTCCTGTTCTTCCTGCTCTTGTTCTTGCTCTTGTTCTTCTTGTTCTTGCTCTTGTTCTTCTTGTTCTTCTTGTTCTTGTTCTTCTTGTTCTTGTTCTTGTTCTTGTTCTTCTTATTCTCCTTGTTCTTCTCATTGTTGTTGTTGTTGTTGTTGTTGTTGTTGTTGTTCCTCTTCTTCTTCTTCTTATTTTCTTTTTTTAATGCTTCTTTTTGCATCCTGTAGAGCCGGGTCCAAAGTGTGGTCCTGTGACGCTATAAGGGAACATCTTCCTTGTCATGGTGTCCAGTCTCTTGATGTAATTCAACTTCCAGTTGATGACGTTGAAGCTGTGTGTTACTACATGTATCGCTTGGGTGTTTATAGGTTTGAGCCTATTGGCTGCATTGAGCTCGCTTTTGAGTATCATACACACTCTCCTGAAGTAATCTTTCCGGATCTTCTTCATAGTTGAGTGCTGTTTGCCATCGCCTTCGTTCACCATTAGGTACTTGTATGTGCCACCCTGTTCTAGTTCCTTGATCGTGGTGTTGATGTCAAGGTCTATGTCCACAGTTTTGCTCAGCTTTCCTCTCCTGAAGGTGGCTTTGGCGCACTTTTCTATCCCAAACTCTATCTTGATGTCGTCGCTGAAAGTCTTGTTACTGGTGAGTAGGCCATTTTGTTGGTCGTCGTCCTTGGCAAACGTCTTCAGGTTGTCTACGTAGAACAGGTGGTTCAGATTGCCGTTTTGTGTTGTGTATCCTTAACTGCTGCAGTTTAGCATGTTGCTTAGTAGCGCTAGTGTAAGGCACAAGAGCAGCTTCACTCTGTGATCAGCCGGGACAGCGAGATCCACTATCTGACACGTCCTTTTTCCCCTTGGTTACTACCACTAGATCTGGTTTACTAGACTGTGTTTGAGGAATTGTACACTTCACATCTGCTTGGGAGGTGGCTCCAGGCGTCAGCATTATGATTATTCATACCAATACTGACTAATGGCTTCGAATCAAGTGACAGCAAGCCTCCTCAATACTCCAGCATCTCCTCGGTATTCTAGCCGACCTCACCAGTGCTGTAGTCTGGATGGTCTCGGCCCTTCCGCGGGTTCCCAGTTCCAGCAGCCTCCTTTACTAGGGTCTTTGGGACAGTCCCCATGGCCCCGACCACTATTGACACTACGGTCACCTTCATGTTCCATATGTTGTCCAGTTCTCTTGCAAGGTCTAGATACCTATTTAGTTTTTTCACTTCTAATTTTCTTTTCTACCCTCTCCCTTCTTTCCTCTCATTAAACTACCTAACTTTCTTTTCTGAATTCTCTCTTCCCACACTGGAGGTGTTACATTACTTAACCTTTTCCTTGGTGTTATTACTGAAAGAGTAACATTAAACCCCAAGATCCGCCAGATTTTCGATCTTGGGCGTCACGGTACCAATACCTATTGAACTGTCGAAGTCGTCCGGCTACGCTATTTTTTGCCAGTCATATCTTCGCATATGATCTCTGGGGATTCACGTGATGTGAAGCGGTTGTCTGACATTCTTGCAACATGGTCTTCCCATTGCCATTTGAGTTTTCTAATGGTTTTTTATGATATCTCTGACTCTAATATACTGTTCTGTCTTGTGATTTATCCATGTGATGTTAAGCATGATCTTCTCTTGTGCACGTTGCATGGTTCATAGTTTGATAGAAATATATCAGTGTGCCTTTTGCATGGGAGCAATGTGTATAGCATAACATATCTCAGCAAAGCATACGTTATACTGTTGTCTTATGATATCAACAGATCATGCTGTGAGGTGCGATTGGCGTGTTGGTAACGGCACGGACAATGGAATCCGCGACCTGAGTTCAAACTCTGGTTGGGGCTGCTTATGTTCACTCCGCACTAATGCCCTTGTGAAGGCATGAATCCATCTCTTCTCCCTTCATAGTAGGTCAGATTGTGCTCTTTAGATGCGGGGATCTATTGTCATCCCTTCTTGCTAGGTGGCCAGCCCATCTCCACTTTTGCTGCTTAATTAGTTGTATAATATCCTTCACTGTAGTCCTCTCTCTGATCCATGTTGATCTTTTCCTATCTCTTAGAGTTATCCCTAGCATTGCTCTTTCCATGGCTCTCTGTGCTATTCTGAGTTGGCTTTCAGCTTGTTTCGCATCCATAAGTCATGGCTGGTATTATGCAGCCGTTGTATACTTTCCGCTTTCCGAATGTGTCTATTCATACCAAATGCTTTCCAGCCTATCGTTATGCGTCGTTTTAGAATCTCACCTTCTATCTTTATGACCTTTTTGGGACTTTATCGTTGTGTTTTCTAGACATGATAAGGAGTAAATGTTTAAATGTTCAGCTGTACACGTGACATATGCATATATAAATAGCCAGCCAGCCAGCCAGCCAGACGAGCTTAGAAACTGAAGAAACCTACGTTGACAGTTTTGGTTGACGGTTTCTAATTATAACTCGCAGCCATTTGCTCATTAGCTGCCTTCTCGTCATTCTTTACCTTTTGCCCTTTTCTTTTCAAAATGATTTTTATCTGCAGATTACTTTCTGCTTGTTATTTGGCCTACGACAATTTTCCCTACTTTCACTTTCACTTTCACTTTTAAACTCCAACGTGGCCTGCAGAGACGCACAAGTGACAGGCTTCATTATCAATCGACCAAATCTTTCTCTCTATCGTTTTTTCACCCCCCAGCCATTTTTTTCCTTTTTGATTGTTATATTTTCGCATTCAAGGTTATCGACCATATTAGAGACCGTCAACCAAAAGTGTCAACATCAACATAGTTAACATCAACATAGGTTTCTCCAGTTTTTAAGTGGGTCTGGCTGGTTGACTAACTATCTATCTATATATGTGTCACGTGTCCAGGCAGCACCGATGGTGCTAGAGGGCTGACAATTTAGACGTTTACTCCTTATATGTCTAGAAAAAACGTTTTTTTTAATTCCTCGCCGAAATAATTCAATTTACAATGTAAGTTTATGCTAATCAGTCCCTTAGTTTGTGTCCGGCAGTGTTCACGCATGTTTTTTTGTTCTTTTTAAAAATCGGACTTGTTTAGTGATTACCGCCCAACAAAAGGCGAAAGAAGTAACATATTCATTGATCACCACATTTTCCAATTTTTTAATTGATCACCCCCAACATGGTATGCTGCCAAAATATGTTGTTAACGTGACGGTTTCTATAGAGTAACTAACCAGACCTGTTATTTCTCTTGCCTTCCTTTTACTTTCTTTTTTCAATAACCAATCTAAAGTAAAAGCTTTAAAATTATTCATCCTTTTCTGGGAAAATTACAATTATCATTCGAAATTGCTAAGCACCACTGCTTATATAAACATTGTATATCAAATCGATTGTTGTCAAAGTTGGAGATGACTTTGTTCCCCCCCCCCGTAACAAGAACAAGAACAGGAACAAGAACAATCCTCACTAAATTCACTCTTTGTCTGTCCGATATATAAAATTAACATTTCCCTACCGCGATTTGAAATCACGACTAAGTGATTGTTGGGCGTTCTGTCTTACCAACGGAGCTAAACTGACCAGTCTTTTATATTTACAAATTTATTTATTATATATACAATTCAAAAGTTGCAGTAATTATCTTCAGTCGGAATAGAAGTAGGAGTGTAGTTTGAACCCGTAGCAGTCAGGCTTGTTCCCTATTTAGTAACTTTGTTTGGCGTCAACTATAAGATCGACAGATCTAACAACATCAATAATAATATTAATAACTAGCTGGAATTGTGGAAATTCCATGGGGTTTGACAACAAAGGTATCATCATTATTTTAGCATACGTTGACAGAATTTGAACCAAAGATTAAAGAATACAAAAACTAAAAGAATATTGAAACACAATTGAACGTTGAATAGTTATGTATAAACATAGAAAACATTTGGTTTAAATTCTGTCAACGTATGCTCAAATAATGATGATACCTTTGCTGTCAAACCCCATGGAATTTCCACCGTTCTAGCTAATATTATTATTGATATATCATTTTGAAGGTGTATACGGATGTTAAAATGAACGTTTTGAAATCGGATATGTTTTGTACTCACTATATATATTAATCACCGCTACCCAAAACATAGGTGTATTGCTGGGTTTATTAATCACCGCTACCCAAAACATAGGTGTATTGCTGGGTTTATTAATTACCGCTACCCAAAACACTGGTTTATTGCTGGGTTTAGGTTATTCATGTGTTCTGACATGTATATGTATCTATGTATCTATCTATGTATCCGGACTTCACCCAGCCCTAACCGTTCATAGTAGAAACTTGAAATTTTGCACACATACTTCACTCAATGAATAGGGAAAATACTTTTTTTGCTTTTTTGAAAATCCTACACTCTAAATAGGTTTTTAGAAGGGGGTTCAATATACAATGTCGGTCTATGCTAAATTGGTCACTAGTTGGTGCCCGCTTGTTTTCTTGAAAATTCAGACCTTTTTTTTAGTGATTACAGCCCATCAAAAGGCGAGAGAATTAACTTATTCATTGTTCACCCCTTTTTTTCAAATCTTTAATTGATTACCCCCAACACAACATATATAAGGGTGGCGGTGATTCATAATCTCCCTTGGAATGATAGTTGATATTATTTCTATCAGGATGTCTAGAAAGTAATGGCGTTTGTCCCTAAACTGACCAGTCTTTTATATTTACAAATGTATTTATTATATATACAATTCAAAGGTTGCAGTAATTATCTTCAGTCGGAATGGAAGTAGGGGTGTAGTTTGAACCTGTAGCAGTTTTATTTCTAGTATCAAATATCAAAATGAAAAAAAGAGGCAACAAAACTCCCAGGTTTAATCAAGTTAAATTCCAAGAGATGGAACACACCTTTGCCAACGTTTAACAAGATCATTTAAGCCCTTACAGTACAAACCAATATCCCCAGACTCAATAAACTCCCTAAAACAACAACAACAACAACAACAACATGGGTTGGCAGGCCTTTTGCCCCTGTGGGCCGGATCGCGTATTAATGGATGGACTGCGGGCCAGACAAATGCAATAAAAAGCATGAAATATGGGAATTATCCATTTAATTACACGAAGTTATATTTTGTCTCAAATCAATGAATAATGCGTGCTAAAAATGGCATCTTTGGAAAATATTAAAAAGACACCAAGAATCTTTAAAACATAAAAAGTAAGCATAGTATCCTAATATCTGCTCGCGGTCCGGTCAGAACTTTCTTCGCGGGTCGTAGGTTGCCTACCCCTGGTTTAAAAGAATTAAGTTAGTACAGTATTTTGAAAAATTGTAAGAATAGCATTTTATTTTAGATCCCAATATTTGTTTATTTATGTTTATGATGTTGCGAATTTTTATAAAGGAAAAATAGAACTATTTTCTTAATTGCTTGGAAGCGATAATTCTGAGAGAATCAATATTCCTGGACCAAGTGGATATTGTCAAGATCTTTTTAAAGCAAATGATACGAAGTAGAGTGAACTCATTTGAGATATTTAGAAACCCAGGCAATGCCGGGTATTTCTGCTTGTTAGCACTAAAACGTTGGCGGGAA
>VCCN01005280.1:4128529-4140657 GCA_006491835.1 Architeuthis dux | reverse complement strand
CCCCCCCCTCCAAAACGCCACATTATGAATTTGTATTTACTGTAATTTATTAGAATAAACAAAACATATATTTCCAAAATATATGCGTGTGTTTCTTTGGGGGCAGACAGTGTGACGTGCCTTGCGGTCGGAGAGAGAAAGACGTTTTGGTGCTTGGACGCGTTAATGAGCCGATCTAGAAAAATATCTTTGTCGAAAAAAAGAAATATGGATGGCAGACGAATGCTAATAAACACTCGACAGAAGAAATTGTCAATCGGTTAGGATATATAGGGTCATTATAGAGTCCTTGTGCAAGTTTAGATTTTCTATATATTTTTTTCTATATCAGTGTTTCCCAACCGGGGGAGTATTCACCCCATGGGGGGAATTTGGGTAGTCCAAGGGGGAAATAAGTCTAGTAGGTAAAAATAAAAGTCCAGTCGAAAGATAGGGTTTTCTGCACTTCTATCTATCAAGTTGAAGGCTCGAAATAAGCTCCACGTTGAGAATGATTTCAGATGTGCTCTCTCACTAATAGACCCACACATCGAAGAACTACTAACACAAATGATTGTGATAATAATCTAACTATGTTTAGCCACTATTAGCAATGTATTTTAATTAGTGTGATATTGATATAGCAACTTTTAGCCACTATTAGCTAATTTTAACCATCATTTCTTTTCTGTCCGAATTTGACAGATTTGGAGCAGGGTTGACCTGTTTTGTCCAATTCTTTGAAAACTCGTGTCCGAATTTGGCAACTAATCTGGCAACCGTGCTATTAGGTAAAAGTAAAATTCCAGTCTAGAGGTTTTCTGCGCTTCTATCTATCAAGTCGAAGGCTCAAATAAGCTCCAAGTTGAGAATGATTTAAGATGTGCTCTCTCACAAATAGATCCACAAATAGGAGAACTAGTAGCCAAAAAAAACAAGAACATAGATCACATTGATGTGTATATCAGTTACGATAGCAGAATTTCCATTCTTTTTGTAATAAATTGGAACTTCAAATGATGTGTTCTAATTATTTTAGCTTGCTTTCTTTTCGCAACAAATACACAGCAGCAGCTGTACAATTATAAAATGAAACTAAAATTAGTATGAAGGTGTCTAATTATATGTAAAATAAAGTTATTATTTGATATTATTCTTTGTTGCAACTTAATAAATGGAAGCGGGGGATACTAGTAATCTTATTGACAAAAGTGGGGAATGACTCGAAAAGGTTGGGAACCACTGTTCTATATGAAAGAATGGCCTCTATTCTGTTTCTACATACAATCGACCCACCAGGGCGTATGCCTGGGCGAGGCGTATGGATATCCAGGGATACCCAGTCGTCAGAATCCCCCTCTCGGCCTTTATGATGTAGTCCAGAGGATAGCAGAGAGCGATATACGTCTGGCATCAGCTTGGCTGCAGGAGCTGCCGGAAGGGCGTCAAATTGGGCGACAAACCGCCTCAAGGGGGCTCCACTCCCTGGTTTGGAATCAGAGTTGTCTTGCCTTCCCAAAGTTAGAGGGCCCAATCTGTTCTGCTATTTTACCCATAGCTGGATGAAGAGATGGATTCATGCCTTTCCCATGGATTCATGCCTTTGAACTCGGGTCGTCGATTCCATTGTCCGCGCCGTTACTGACAACGCCATTTTGCCCCTGTGGGCCGGATCGTGTATTAATGAGTGGACTGCGGGCCAGATAAATACCATAAAAAAAGCTTGAAATATAGGAATCATATATTCGAATGCACCTAATTATATTTTGCCTCAAATCAATGTATAACGTATGATAGAAGATCATTTCTATTTAACCAAGGACACCAATTAGTAACACTCAATTTAGTCGCAATTTATTCCAATCGAGGCATCTTTTGAATCTATCAAAAAGACACAAAGAATCTTTAAAACATAAAAAAGTAAGCATCGTATCCTAACATTTGCTCGCGGGACAGTTAAAATCCCTTGTAGGGCTGGATTTGACCCGACCCGCGGGGCGTAGGTTGTCTACACCTGGACTATGTCAATCGCACTTTTGTTCCTTATATGAAAGAATTGATCTGTGAAAAGGAATTTATTCTTGTGATTATTGAGTTCCAACATGTCCACCGGCATTACGTATGCAAACTGTGGTGCAATTCTGAAGTTCTAGAAATACAGTTGATTTGATTTGATTTTTTATAAAATTAATAAACAATTACAGTTATCCCTTACCATTCGCGGGGTTAGGGGCGCGAGGAGGACGCGAATACGATAAATCCGCGAATAATTTGTGCGGACCCCCCCCCAATGTTTTCGGTCCCCAAAACCCATACATCTTGTACGATAAACCTTTTGATATACAAACACTTTACCATTCTCAGATTGTAAATGTACAAATAAATAAATGAATACAGTAAAGCATTTAGTAAAAAAAAGATGTACAGTTCATTAACGAACATTTCATTAAACTACAGTACCGTGAATTGGAAAACAAATTCAATGTCTAAATACCGTTCGACTAACCGGTTCGCGGGGGTGAACAATTGTTCAACCATGATTATCTCCAGGTTTATATTGTTTACATTGGCTACAAGTTTCTGACGTTTGTATCAACACAAGTCACAGGTTCGTGTGAGTTGTTATATTATAGATAAATATGCATTTAGGATTTACTAAACTGCGTATTTTCTGTGATGCTTTTCTTTTCGCGGTACACCGCAAAACACCCAAAAGTATTCCTATTAAATGATTCAAGACTGAACCGCGAATGGAAAACCCGCGAATGGCAAGTGATAACTGTATAATCATGTTGTTAATTGGCGACAATACAATACACGTATCTGTCTTCTAAATGTTCTGTACAGATTAATTATATCACATATAGAACAAAGGTTATCAACATTTTAAATTGCACAAGGACATTTTAATCACTCTGTAGAGGTGAGAAGTTGAAAAAACATTGAAAGAATGATACAAATTGTATGACAGCACCAATCTTGCAAGTAGAAAGAGAGAGAGAGAGAGAGAGAGCATGCCCGCCTTGAAAATCAGCATTCGAAATCCTAGCTTGTATCTGGACTCGAAAACCGCACGTGGTGGGAAATATGTTCCGTATTACAACATGTATACACCGCATTTTCCCCGAAGATTTTGAGCTAGAATATCAAGGTGCGCATTATCCATGGAAACATAATGTGCTAGACATGTATACATAATTGTACGCACGTGATAATGCATTTTTAAAATTAGAAATGGAAGCTCAATCGGGAAGGGGGTGCAGATTATCTATGGTAGCGTAGTATACATGGTAAAATACGGTAAATACTTCAGTCAGGATCTCGAATGCTGATTCTTCAAGATAGGCTGGCAGCCCCTCCATTTGGAAAATTGGTGCAACACAATCTTCCTACTACCATTTTGTTCTGTGGCAGGATAACCCACAATTAAGCCGCGCCACCGGTTCTTGAGATATCCAGATTTGCTGGATAATTTCCACACAGTCCTCGTACATACATCTTTACGTGCGTTTTAAAGGCCGCCTACACAGTACACAAGCCCACTCAATGCCGTCTCACTGTCGATTGAATAACCCCACAGAAGAGTGTATGTTCACACATACGCAGTAATGTCCCATCTGACCGGTTGCCAATTTACATCATAGCAGCGCCACCGGTTCTCGAGATATTCAGATTTGATGGATAATTTCCACACAGTCCTCGTACATACATTTTTACGTGCGTTTTAAAGGCCGCCTACACAGTACACAAGCTCACTCAATGACGTCTCACTGCCGATTGAATAACCCCACCGAAGAGTGTATGTTTCCACATACGCAGTAATGTCCCATTTAACCGGTTGCCAATTTACATCATAGCAGCGCTACCGGTTCTCGAGATATTCACATTTGCCTGATACTTTCCGGACAGTCCTCGTACATACATGTTTACGTTCGTTTTAAAGGCCGCCTACACAGTACACAAGCTCACTCAATGACGTCTCACTGCTGATTGAATAACCCCACGGAAGAGTGTATGTTCGCACATACGCAGTAATGTCCCATCTGGCCAGTTGCCAATTTACATCATAGCAGCGCCACCGGTTCTCGAGATATTCATATTTACCTGATACTTTCCAAAACAGGCCTCGTAGTAAATTTGTTACTTCCTCCAATATTTATTGAGCACAAACAGAGTAGAATACAAAAATAAATGAAAAAATAACTCATTCAAAATACCAATTCTAAGAATACCAGAAGTCACAGTAAAAGTATATCAGAAGTAGGGCTGTCGTAGATTGCATAAGATTTCGTCAAAACCACCTTCCGGAAAGTTATTCGGACAGACAAGATGTCAAAGATGTTTCCAAATCTTGATGCATGCATTTCTTTAAATTTTGTTTGAATGCCATTAATCAATAAAAAAAAAACCCTCAGGTCTGGTTAGTCACTCAATAGAAACCGTCATGTGACCATTTTTTTTCAGAATGCCGTGTTTTGGGTGATGAATTAAAAAAATTGGAAAAAAAGGGTGATCAATGAATTAATTATTTCTCTCGCCCTTTGTTGGCTGGTGATCACTAAAAAAAAGGCTGGATTTGGCAGTATGCAGTGTTGGGGGTGATGAATTAAAAAATTGGGAAAAAAAGGGGTGATCAATGAATTAATTATTTCTTTCGCTTTTTTTTGGCTGGTGACCACTAAAAAAAAAGTCTGGATTTGGCAGTATGCAGTGTTGGGGGTGATGAATTAAAAAATTGGAAAAAAAAGGGTGATCAATGAATTAATTATTTCTCTCGCACTTTGTTGGCTGGTGATCACTAAAAAACAGTCTGGATTTGGCAGTATGCAGTGTTGGGGGTGATGAATTAAAAAATTGGGAAAAAAAGGGGTGATCAATGAATTAATTATTTCTTTCGCTTTTTTTGGGGGTGGTGATCACTAAAATAAAAGTCTGAATTTGGCAGTATGCCGTGTTGGGGGTGATGAATTAGAAAAATTGGGGAAAAAAGGGGTGATCAATGAATTAATTATTTCTCTCGCCTTTTGTTGGGTGGTGATCACTAAAAAAAGTCTGAATTTAGCAGCATGCCGTGTTGGGGGTGATCAATTAAAAAATTGGAAAAAGTGGTCATTACTTCTAATAGATTACTACTCTCGCCTACTGTTGGGCGGTGATCACTAAATGTCCAAATTTTCAACAAAAAAAAACAAGCTGGAATGCTGCCGGACACAAACTAAGGGACTAATTTAGCATATAATTACATTGTAAATTTAACCCCCCTTTAAAAAAACATTTATTAATATTAAAAAATTGGAAAAAGCGGTGATTACTTCTAATAGATTACTTCGCTCGCCTTCTGTTGGATAGTGATCACTAAATGTCAAAATTTTCAACAACAAAAAACAAGCGTGAATGCTGCCGGACACAAACTAAGGGACTAATTTAGCATATAATGACATTGTAAATTTACCCCCCCCCCAAAAAAAAAACATTTGGGGGGAAATTTGAAAAAAACCCACCAAAAAACGATTTTTGTAAATGTTTTAATTTTCAGCACTCTAGCTCCAAGGTTTGGCCTGTACGCTCGATACATACATACATATCCAGCCAGACCAACTTAAAAACTGAAGAAAACCTATATTGATAGTTTTGGTGACAGCTTCGGTTGCCGTACACAAAATAAGGGACTAATTTAGCATACAATTACATTGTAAATTTAATCCGCACTAAAAAAACATTTTGGGGGAAATTTGAAAAAAAAACCCCAAAAAAACGATTTTTGTAAATAAGGATTACATATTTTAATTTTCAGCACTCTAACTCCACGATTCGGCCTGTACACTCGATACATACATACATACATACATACATACATACATACATACCCAGCCAGACCAACTTAAAAACTGAAGAAACCTATGTTGACAGTTTCGGTTGATGGTTTCTGAAAAAGAAAAACAGTAAAGAGCCTCTTTGGTAGACATGACATCTTTCAGGAAGGATTGTCTCGATCTTGGTTCCAAAAAGGATGGTCGCACTCCGAACTGATTTCACAGCAGATAGGTCGGCGGCCGGATGTCTTCATAAATAGCGCAGAGAGAAAGAAGATTGAAAAGGGAGATAGAGAGACAACTGAAGTGAACTGAAAGAGAAACGGGCCTGAAAGTCAGACCATAGATGCGGTTAACAACGTTTTTTCTAGACATAATGAGGACTAAATGCTTACATACTTACCTCGAGCCTCATTGTACGCGCGATTCATACATACATTGCCAGCCAGCCAGCCAGCCAGCCAGCCAGCCAGTCAGCCAGCCAGACCAACTTAAAAATTGAAGAAACCTATGTTCATGTTGACTTTGTTCATGTTGACAGTTTTGGTTGACGGTTTCTAATATTTGTCTTGGGTATAAGACGAGTTACAACCCTGAAGTGAACTGAAAGAGAAACAGGCCTGAAAGTCAAACCAGAGATGCACCGGTTCTTTCCCTGTGTGAAGATCTAGCAAGGGCAGTGTTGCCAACATCTAGATTCTCCAGATATATATTTTAAAAACTAGGAAATATATAACCTATTGTTAATGAATTAAATGTGGCTTTATAATCTGCAACATTTATTTTATTAAAATATTACCTAATTTATTAAGAATCAATCACCGCTACCCACAACACTGGTTTATTGCTGGGTTTAGGTTATTCATATGTTCTGACTTCGCCCAGTTGAGATTTTGTACACACACACTCCTCTCAATGAATAGAGAAAATGTTGTTTTTTTGTTGAATATTCCACCCCTAAATAGGTTTTTAGAGGGGGGTTCAATATGCAATGTAAGTTTATGGTAAGTCTATGTTAAATTGGTCACTAGTTTGTGCCAGCTTGTTTTTTGAAAAATTCAGACCAAAGGTCAAGAAAAGTAACTTATTCATTGATCACCACTTTTTCCGACTTTTTAATTGATCACCCCTAACACATCATATAAGGTGGCGATTCATAATTTCCCCTGGAATCCTAATATTACTATCAATTGAATAAAAATGTTTGAAATCTAGACGCAACCAACACATCTAGCTGCTCCAGAGTCAAACTCTGCTCTTACGTAGTGAAATGCTGATTTTATATGTTAGTTTACTCCGCTATTTTTGGAAAGTTTTTGTTCTTGTTTTTGTCACATAAGAACGTAAAGTCAACTCTGACTTTGTCCTGGAGTTTGACAATTGGCGTCATTGAGCAAGGGACCTAACTCGGCAACATTTATATTAGAAACACAGAGCAAGGGACGTAACTAACATTTTGGTATGTCAGTGAGTAACGGCGATCGGTCATAGCACATCTAAAAATATATTTTAGCTGAATCAAATTAACATCTCTACAAAATCAAGCAATTCGTCAATTCAGCAGGTACATAAATCAATCTGCGCCAACATGCAAACACACATACAGTAACAAGAGTATGCCATAGCCTCTTATCAGTGGAGGTGGGCCTTTGATGAATGGGATGACTAAATTAAGACTGACAGGACAAATAAAAGGGAATGATATTTATTTGGACAGACAAGAGAAGAGATACAGAGAGGACGGAGAGTGAGAGACCCAGATCGACGCGTTTTCTTACTGTTCATCCCAGCACTGTCTTGTGTTTTAAAAATAAACGCCCCCCCCTCTCTCTCAATCGACACAAAGAATAAACGAGGGGGGCAGGTCCGGGTAATCACTCAATAGAAACCGTCACGTGGCCAACGTCTTTTATTAGCCAGTGATCACTAAACAAGTCCGAATTCACAAAAGAAATAAGCGTGAATGCTGCCGGAAAACTAAATACTCAATTTATCATAAACTTACATTACAAATTGAACCGTCACTAAAAACCCATTTACGGTTTTTTTCTAGACATAATGAGGACTAAATGCTTACATTGTCAGCCCTCGAGCACCATTGTACGCGCGATTCATACATACATTGCCAGCCAGCCAGCCAGCCAGCCAGCCAGCCAGCCAGCCCAACTTAAAAATTGAAGAAACCTATGTTCATGTTGACTTTGTTGATGTTGACAGTTTTGGTTGACGGTTTCTAATATTTGTCTTGGGTATAAGACGAGTTACAACCCTGATTTCACAACGTGTATTTTCGTCCACGCTCTTTTTTCAGCTGCACTAATACCCCCAGAAGTTTCCTTTTGAAGACTCGACACATTTCGGTATGGCTAATTCAACAGCCTGGTAAAGCAACAATACACACAGTATTCATTTTGCACGTGTACATATTCAAAATGCGACTCATATATGGATTTTACGAAACAGACTTTTGACAACTCGGTCTTTGCCGCAAACACCAGTATGTACTTTTGAACGAAACCCTCTTACTAAAATAGGGAGGTGCTGTCTGAAAGACCGATCCTTGGTCCCCAGGATGGCAGCATTTACACCGATAAACACACATGCACATATATATAGAGAGAAACAAGAATATATCGCAACCCTGACGCAATGAAGTAAGCTTTTGCAGCACAAATAGATACGTTTTAAAGTGTGTGTGTGTGGGGGGGGGTGTATACAGGAAGTCGTATTCGAGTAATTGTATCTGCCCCGAGCATAATTTGGAAACAAATTTCCTAAAAACATTCAGTGTCAACTTAAAATAGCTTTTTCCATTTTCAACCAAGGGAATGGAATAAATAATAAATTTGAAAGAAAATTTTAAAAAACAAAATGGCGAAACGAAACGAAACGAAAAGCTAAGTAAAGAAAGTTTCGAATAAAAAATGAATTAGTTGAAGCGAACAAACTCAAGTAAACAAGGGAATAAGTAAAATAAGGAAACCACGAAATAAGACCATAAATAAACCGACAAAAACCCATAAAAGAAGAAAAAAATAACATGGGCTGCATTGAAATCGAAAAGAGAAAGAACAAAGAAAAAAACCAGATCTGGTTAGTTACTCAATAGAAACCGTCATGTGACCAACGTCTTTTGGCAGCAAGCCGTGTTGGGGGTGATCAATTAAAAAAATTGGGGAAAGTGGTGATCAATGAATAAATCACTTCTCCCGCCTTTTGTTGGGCAGTGATCAATAAAAAAAGTCTGAATTTTCAACAAAAAAAAACAAGCGTTAACACAGCCGGACACAAACTAAGAGACTAATTAAGCATAAACTTACATTGTAAATTGTCACCCCCTAAAAACCTATTGGAGAGGGGTTTAAAAAATATTTCTAGATATAATAAGGAGTAAATGTCGGAATTTCCAGCCCTCTGGCTCCATTGGTGCGGTCTGTACGCGCGATACACAAGACGGATAGCTAGCCAGCCAGATGATAATGAAGATATTAGGCATGTTAAAAAAACAAGCGTAAACAACGCTGCCGGGCACAAACTAAGGGACACATTTAGCATAAACTTACATTGTAAATTGAATCCCCACTATAAACCTATTCGGAAGGGGGGGATTTAAAAAACAAAACAAAACCTTTTATTCCACTTGAAAAGACATTCTAAGGAGTAAATGTTTAAATTTTCAGCCCTCTAGCTCCATCGGTGCGGCCTGTACGTGTGATACATACATAGCCAGCCAGACAGCCAGACAGCCAGACCCACTTGAAAAGACATAATAAGGAGTAAATGTTTAAATTTTCAGCCCTCTAGCTCCTTCGGTGCGGCCTGTACGTGTGATACATACATAGCCAGCCAGACAGCCAGACCCACTTGAAAAGACATAATAATGATTAAATGTTTACATTTTCAGCCTTCTAGTTCCATTGGAGCGGCATGTACGCTTGATACACACACACATAGCCAGCCAGACCAACCTATGAACTGAAGAAACCTATGTTGACAGTTTCGGTGACAGTTTTGCTTGAAGGTTTCTAAAAATGGACGAAGTAAGTTTGAAATGAAGGCTAACATGGCTGATACGAATCTGTTTATTTGAACGGGTGGCCATTTTTCCCTCGCTATTTTCCCTCCTCTTTTTCTAGGAGAGCGTCACAAACATGGAATCAATGCGACATTTGAAAAAAGGAATGTTTATTCACTATTACACTCAGTCCCTTGCCTCGTCTCTGCTCTTCTCTTTACTGCTGTGTTTTTTTGTTCTCCAATCATAAAATACTTTTCCGCCTTTCCTGACCACATCGAACCATGGGGTCGATGTTCTTCCATAAGAAATAATTTACTTCCATCTACCCAGCTCTGGTATTTAAAAGTAATGCCATTTATACAGCAGATGTATAGAAAACTAAATGGTTATATATATGGCCTTGGCATTCAATGCCTAGAGGGATTGCAAAAAGAGCTTTCTCTTGTAAAGCCGTTATTAAAGTCTATCGTATTACATACCCTATGTACGATGTCAATTCGGAAACTATCAAGCCATTTTGAATATCTCGAGAACCGGCTGCGCATCCTTTATGTAACTTGGTAAGCAAACAGAAGGGACCTTACTTGTTATATAGGCAAAGGAAAATTCGTTGGGTCCAGGAAAGAAAGAAGTCTGGAACTTGGTGTTTATAAAAATATCATATATATTTTTATTCGGCTACATGCACCAATGGTGAAATGCGCAGAGTCGGAGAGAGATAACGAGAGATGATGCAGAGGGAAACCTCGGTCTGTACTTCGTGCTTGTTCAGCTCGGCTCTGTCTGTTTTCGGCCACACCGTCCGTTCCTTTTATGGCTTCGACACACCCACGCATGGTGTGTTATTTCCGGGTTTCGTCACCCACGGATTCTGGGGTTCTGTCAACATCCTGTTTTACTTTGACCCCGACACCTGCTGTGTTTGAATCCAACTTCATGTCGTTTGGAGTTCCTGCCGTTACGCCCGCGCTGAAACACCTGCAACTTTAGTCAATATCCTGTTTTCGGACGCCGTCACATATGGGGTCCCCTAGGGTCACTTCCACATCCGTCCAGGTGTTAGTCCGGAAATGCCAGTATATCAGAACATACTGCCAAGAAGGTAGATAAAACAGCTGTCTATTGTAAAACCGTTGTTAAAGACCCTCGTACTACATATCCCCAGGGCCGGATTTATAAGGGGGTAAAAAAGGGACAATTGCCCCGGGCCCCCTCTATACAAAAATATAATAACTAAAAAATAGTTTCTTTAATAATAAATACATTAATAATTAGTGTTGGAATACATTTTGGAATTAATTTCATTATAAATTAATAAAAGTACAGCTTATAATTCGGGTTTACAATAATTGATTGTTTTGTTTAACGGCGCATCGAACCTTGGTGGGTCTTTTAGTGCCGAATTCAATAGAGGGAGGGTGGGGGGAGATCCCATGTCCCCGTGACTAGAGACTTGAGGGGGGAGAATCCCAATTCCCTGTCACTGAGACAAATGACACGAGGACCGGGATAGGGCTAGGGGTGGGGATCTCATGTCCCCGTGACTAGAGACCTGATTGGGGAGAATCCCAAATCCCTGTCGCTGAGACAAATGCCGGGCCGTGTTTCTCATCCACAATGACGCTACCTGCAGGTTTTCTTTTGGAAAACATCGCATCAGCCAGGTCTGTCAGACCCCAACCCCAAACCCACACTGTCTCCCTGTGACTTCTGGCTTTTTTCAAAGAAATTTCAGAATGTGGACGAGATTAAGGAGAACGTGATGAGGCAGAAGATGGCGATCCGGAAAGAGGACTTTGCAGACTTTTCAAAAAGTGGTAGGAACGTTGGGATAAGTTTGTGAAGTCTCAAGGCGAAATAAGGCATCAATGCCCCAGGCAGGCTAATTTAACGTTAATAATAAATGGTTGGGCACTTTTTACATATCTCGTATAAATATACCTGTACACTTGCAAAGTATTTTATGGGTATATATATATATATATATTGTGTATTTGGGCAGTAATCCTTCATTGATGCAAGTTTGGTTGAATACGACAGACAAGGAAAACCTTTTCATCTTTTTGGTTAATTCTTCTTGTTTACGCACAAGAGAACGTATATTCGGATTCAAATTATATAAATAACGTCCAAACGATATATCGGAACGAGCGCTTTCGACTGTGCGTTCAGTCATTTTCAGTCATTTTCAGTCATTTTCAAGTTTTGTTATTGTTTGCACTGTTTTTAAATAATATTGATATATATATATTAAAATTTTCCCTCTGAAGAAAGTAGTTCCTTACGGCTGAAACATGTCAGGAAATAAATAATTATTT
>VCCN01005280.1:4046054-4061726 GCA_006491835.1 Architeuthis dux | reverse complement strand
GTGTGTGTGTGTGCGCGCACATATATAGTTTCATTTCTAAAGAATAATCTCATAGGGATAAACAATATATCCGTGAAACTTTTCACAGGTAATAACTAGTTCATAAATAAACATACCGTTCTTGTTTTAAGTCTGGAGGCAAAATTCGAAAACGCAGTACGTTGATTGGAATACCTGTTAAAGTTACCTGTTGTTTAAAAGAAAAATAATTTTTTTAAAAAGTATATTATAGAAAAGTTTGAATCTTTTCTTGAAGTACTTTGGACGAGTGGGTGTCATGCAGAAAAAGTGATATGGGGAGAGAGAGAGAGAGGGAGAGAGAGATAGAGAGGAGGGGGGGGTTAGAGAGAGAGACACGAGGCGATCTGATCTATTGAACCCAATTTCAAAGGAATAGAGATATAAGAGAAGCGCTCAATAAAAGGCTACCGCGTTTGATCCGAAACTTCCTTCCCCCCCAGGCGGCAATTCAACATGAATCAAACAAGTCTTCGCCGACGGACACTTATTAAGACCAGCCAATGATTATTGGGTTCACATTTTGCAACAAGCTTTGGTCTTTATCTATGAAAAACTTGTATCCCCCAATCGTCATGGATTCTTCAACGGAAAGGTTTGATCTTGGGGGCCTTTTCATTGGCTGGCAGATGTTTCAAGTATATTATCTATACTTGATTATATTGGTTCGCTTATAGTCTTCTGCGATAGCGTTCAGAATTAATCTGAATGAAAGATGTGCCTGAATCTAAAACGAATTTGATGGAGTTTATGGAAAAGTATATTTCAGTTGGATTTGTCAAAGAAACTAAATCACTAACAAAAAGTTCGAATTTAAAAAAGAAAGAACAAGCATGAACGCTGCCGGACACAAACTAAGGGACCAATTTAGCATACATTCATATTGTAAATTGAACCCCCACTAAAAACCTATTTTGGGGTTGAATTTAAAAAAAAAAGAAGATTTTTCAGCCCTCTAGCTCCATTGGTGCGATGTATGTGAGACACATGTTTCAAGTATATTATCTAGATTATATTACTTTGGATATAGTCTTCTGCTCTAGCGTTCAGAATTAATAAAAGCATAAATATTTGCCTGGATTTGTCAAAGAACTAAATTACTAAAAAAAGCCCGAATTTAAAAAAAACAATCGTGAACGCTGCCGGACACAAAATAAGGGACCAATTTAGCATACATTTATATTGTAAATTGAACCCCCACTAAAATCCTATTTTTGGAGGGAATTTTAAAAAACAAAAAAAATCGTTTTTTTCTTGACATAATAAGGAGTAAATGTTAAAATGTTCAGCCCTCTAGCTCCATTCAAGTATATTATCTACATTATATTGCTCGGTTATAGTCTTCAGGTTATAGTCTTTCAGGTTATAGAGTTCAGAATTAATAAAAAATAAAGATGTGCCTGAATCTTAAACGAATTTGATTGGGTTTATAGAAAAAAATATGGTATAGCTGGATTTGTCAAATCATTTTATGACTGTAAGTATCATTTTAATTTTAATTCATCATTTAAAAAAAAGGGTTTCTCTCAGCGAATTTGAAATAATGGAGATTGTTCCCTTGAGAACAACATAACCGACTTAAACAAAACCTCACAACATTTTGTCAAATGTCGGAGGCTGGGGTTGATTTTGTTTTTCTACCGTAACAAGACATAAGGAGTTGAAATTGTCAGCCCTCTAGCCCCATTGGTGCGGCCTGTACACGTGATACATACATACACAGCCTGACCAACTCAAAAACCTATTTTGACAGTTTTATTCGTAGATATGTAAGAATTGTCAGTTTAGCTCAGTCAGTAAGAGAGCCGGCTACCAATCACTTGGTCATAATTTCAACGGTAGTGAAACGTCAATTTTGTCAAACTCCAGTCCATTGGAGTTGATATTGTTTCAGACCCATAATAAGAACAAGAACAATCCTCACCTAATTCAGGGTATCAAACTCTTCACTGTTTGTCTATCCCGTCGCGTTAAACCAAACCGATATATACAATTAACATTTCCCTACCGAGATTTGAAATCCCGACCAAGTGGTCAGTAGGCGGTCCTCTTACCGACCGAGCCAAACGGACAAGTCTTACATATCTATGAAAATGTATGCATTTCCCGAGGTGAACGCAAACAGTCTCGATCAGAGTTTGAACTCGGATCGCCGATTCCACTGTCCGCACCGTTACACCACTGGCACCCCCATAACCTTTAATATACCATCCAATTCCAATTCTTTCCTCTTCTTCGTACCCATTTCCCAGACCAACACAAACATTCCGCGGAAAGTAGACACATTCAAAGTGGAAACAATCCACAAGAAGTAATATAATTGTCATATTTGAGGGAAATGGCGACGAGGCGCTTCACAATCTTGCGACCTGATTGCATCCTTAGAATCATAAATTGTGATAAGCAGGTGTGCCCCCTTTTATACCAAAAACAATTGTCTTCCCCGACGACAGGGTGAATACCTTCGCTGATTGAAATAGAATAATTTCGCCCTTTTTTTAAGATGTTCATTTTTCTTTCTTCTTTTATTATTCCAAATACAACTAAATCTTCAACGAAAACCTGCCAGCATTGGAACTCTGCGAATTGTGGGCAATATTCCATCTAATTCTTAGTAGTTATCGTGCGCCAAAATCTTATGTTGTGCATTTTCTTTTCCTATGACAAAGGTATGTGTGCACTGAATGCTTGTGCAAATGTGAACTTGTGTAATTGTTTCAAGAACATTTTTAGCACAGCCAATCAATCATGGCTAATAACAATGTATTGGCTTGTTTTAACATAGTACAAGTCCGATTGTATTACAGCCAATCTCTCATGGTTAATAAAACTGTGTTGGCGTGTTTTAACATAGTACAAGTACGATTGTATTACAGCCAATCTCTCATGGTTAATAAAACTGTGTTGGCGTGTTTTAACATAGTACAAGTCCGATTGCATTAGTTACGATTTTATTCTATACTCTGAACGACTTAATCGAATAGAATATCCATGTGTATTTCTTATTGTTATGCCATGCAATGTCGAAATTAATTCATAACGATAACATCAATCAATCTACAAATTATGTTTTATTAAAGTTGCCGGAAAGGGTTAAATCAAAACTCATTCAACTTATTCATTACTACATTATTTTAAGTAACAAACGTGTTGTGCACACATTAATTTCTTTTGTGCGCTGGTTGCTTAGAGGGAAGTATGATTGTGGGTGCTGGCAAAATTAGCACTCATGGATGCAGTGTAAGGAGCAATAATAGAGAAAGAGGGGTTGGCATTCACCCCCGGGATTTCCCCATAACCCTTTATAGTGCATCCCTAAAAATATTTTAAATATCAAAACAACCTTTTTGTATGTTAAACTAGACCTAATTACAAGATATTTTCAGTTGCAAGTTTTCTGAAATCTTTTTGTTTATCGGGGTAAAAGCCCCTCTGATGAAATGATCATATATGGTGACTCGTCCAAAAAGTGACCAAAAATAGCAAAAATAAAAAAATTAGAAAGTTAAATAAAACATAATTAAAGAATAATATTCAATATAATGAATAGATACAAAAAATAACACCTCCGTATTGATTTTAAAATTGTATTGTGAGGGCCAAATAACAGGCTAATTTAATGGGGTGTGGTATGCCTCAAAAGAGTTTCTGTCTTTGTTCAAGCACAAGTGTACTTTCCAAAGCTTGCAGACCACATTGGTGCGGATTATGTTCTCTTTGTGGCTATAACATTCGCATGTGGCTGACAGGTCCTCAGGGAATCATATATAATCACTTGCACCATAAAGGGTTAAGGCTTTGCCTAACTTTTACTTTCTGTGCCTCTGAAGGATTTCATATTTCAGTTTGTCATTTACAAAAGAAATATTCCTTTATTGTCTATGATAATTATAATGACATTTATTAGTTGAGAGCCTATATTTGCCCGGAGCCGGTATGAGCGACTGCTAAACGAGCGGCCTAAATCATAAATGTGAATAAAGAAACGAACTCCGTGCGGGGATCGAACCGGCGTCCACCTTGGAAGCTACCTTATACGCAGGTACTGCACTAACTGACTGAGCTAACGAAGATCTCATGGTAGGCAGGAGTTATTTAATCCTACACTTTGTTGGCTTCTCCATTCTCACGTTCGTATTCAGGCACGAATATAGTGTGGCTCTCGATGTCGACAGTATGAAGTTTGCACGGAGTTCGTTTCTTTATTCACATTTACGATTTAGGCCACTCGTCTAGCAGTCATTCACACCGGCGCCGGGCAAATATAGGGTCTCAACTAATAAATGTGATTTAAACCTATCCATCATTTGATTTCTTTATTGTCTATATATAGTTAATATCTTACGAAGTTAAGCAACGCCGAGCCTGGTCAGTACCTAGATGGGTGACTGTATGGGAATACCAAGTGCCATGGTCGAGAGGAGGGAAGTGGAACTTGAGCACAACGATTCCTCCATACTAAGCGCCCAGGCTAAAAAGCTATGAAACGATGGTCAACCTGGGTCGACGGGGGCCTCATATATTTAATCCCCGGGGGAGGATTCACGTATATATTCGAATTTCTATTAGATGAATATTTTTTTTTAGAAAATTAACTACTGAACTTGTTTCAGCAAAAGGGTCCGTTGTTTCAAATAATGGATAGGATATATTTCTATCAGCAAAATTGTTACCTTTAAGTGGGTTTTTGATTGATAGATTGTTTTGTTTAACTGCACATCGACCCTTGGTGGTTCATTTAGTGCCGAATTCAGGAGGGAGGGGATCCCATGTCCCCATGACTAGAGACTTGAGTGGGGATAATCCCAAATCCCTGTCACTGAGACAAATGCCACGAAGACCGGGATAAAGGTGGGGATCCCAAAAGCTTCTCAGAACGAATCCTGAGCATGATAATGGTGATTGCCTCCCGACCAGCTGGCCAAGATATTCTGTGCAACTTCTTCCAGGACGATACCCGAGCATGCCACAAGGACCCCCGAAGGGCCCTGGTTCTCTGAACTGCGAGGCCATGGCGGTTTCGAAGAACAGATACTACACTTTGATCTTAGCCAAAAGTCCGGAAATTCCAGCCACCCCCTCTTTAAGTGGGAGAATCCATTATTGTAGACAGAGAAACAGAAACGGTCACACTTTCTATTATATACATAGATGTATTTATGCTGTCCAAAAAGTAACTCAGGGATCTTCCTGGTTTACACTTCATTGGATTCCTCTTACTGAATGCTATCATGTGTACAATTATGTTGCAAATTGCGCAAAGCAAGTAACTCCGAATAGGTCGCAGATGGTCAACGTTCACTCCTCTTACTAGATACCCTTATATATCTCCCGCGACACTAAGCTGCGTGGCCGATTGTGTAACTGTTACCAGAAATACCCCCGTAGATACTGTAATCACAGCTGAAAGTTGATCATGAAGGCTGTCAATATAGTAATGAACCTGACCTTTTCTTAATTGATCTTGCTTCCCTTTCGTTGGCTTGACACCACCTTCGTTCTTCGCATGTTATTCTCTTTAAAAGATTTAAGATTATTTCTTTTACCTGAACAGAATTACTTCAGAAATACACCCCTTAAATACCGTAATCACAGCTACAAGCCGATCGTGTAGGTTGTCAATATAGCAATGAACCTGTTCAGTTCATAATTGATTGAGCTTTCCTTCATTGGCTTGACACTACCTTTGGTCTCCTCGCGTTTCTCCTTTACAAAAAGTTAACATTCTCTCCTTTATCTGAACAAGATTACTCCAGTGAAAATAAATAATCTGTGTTTCTGCAAAGGATTCCGGACATTTGGTCTCGTTCAAACAAGCGAAACGTCTGTCATTAATATTTAATGACGCATGCATCTGAGCAAACCTCTTTCTAATCTGCCGGTCTCTTGTGTCGCTGCCTAACGTGCAATCGTCCATATGCATGAGCTAAGTCCCATTTAAAACCTTTCAGGGTGCGCTCATCTGCTAAAGAATAGCTTAATCCGCGTTCTAGGAAATTGGGATTCAGTTCAAAGACCCGAAACCTCTTCGTCTCAGTCAAGGCAGTTTTCCGTTCGAAGGATCCGTTGTCATTACTTTTGATAGAGTACATTTCCGGCTGGTTTTATTCCGAAGCCGGATTTTAATTTAAGATCTTGACTAATTACTATCAACCAGTCGGACATTGTTGGGTTCTTAATTAACGTTCCTGCTTTCGTTTTAAGCAGGGGCATCGCTGAGAGAGGGGATATGGGGGCTACTTGAAAACGCTCCATTGGCCCAGAAGCTTTTATACATTTCTTCCGAAACATTTGAGCCAAGAAATCCAGGTGCGTATTATCAATGGAAACATGATTGTCATACACATTGTATACACGGGGTATTCAATGTTCAATTTGAAACTGAGGTTCAATCTGGGTGCGGGTTATCTCTGGTAGCGGGTTATACATGGTGAAATACGATAAATAGTAGTCCACCTACGGCATTTCTAATGACAAATCACACTAAATGATGGATGGTGCCCCTCAAGGAGCCAAGCCCCCGTGCCCCGAATCCCCCCTGCGCTTCTGGTTCCGATTGAGTTTCTAAAATCTTTTTACCGACATGAAGAGAATTATTCGCCTCCCTACGAGGGCAAATACGACACAAGGTTGGTTTAACGAGGGTCCCATATGCGTACCTGTGTGCAAGGAGAGCAATTGCCTAGTCTCAGCGACCAGTGTCACGAAGGCGTCAGGACTACTCCCAACCCTACCCTCATAATCCAATGGGGAGGTGCTCTTATCCTCTTATGATAATATGTCATCTCTATAACTCTTTAGGGTTTGCAATTAAATTAGTGAATCTTCATTTTTAGCATTATTCTCTAGGTTGCAAAAAAAAAACCAACCCAAAAAACGAAATGTTGTGTAACAACCTAATGTCAACTGTTTTTCATTGCTCTGCTTTCCATCTAGATTTTCTGACCAAACCCGGCGGTGAAAACTGAAGACCATGTCATTTCAATCACGAAATAGTGTTGTTTTTTTTAAATCGCAACATACTTTTGATAACAGGAGAAACGCGTCTGGCTGCTGCAGGGTCAAACTCCACTCCTACTTACAACCCGACTGAAGATGAGTATTGGAACCTTTGTAATGTAAATATAATAAATAAAAGATTATTTTAAAAAATATATATTTTAGTATAAAATCAAATGATGGATAATTTTATATCCGACAGAATATGATAATTATAATGACATTATTAGTTGAGAGACTATATTTGCCTGGAAGTCGCTCACACCGGCGCCTGGCAAATATAGGCTCTCAACTAATAAATGTCATTATAATTATCATATTTTAGTATAAATGTATTTATTTATTAGAATTAAATAAGTCCTTGCTTGTCTCTTCAGCTATGGTTAAAATAGCAGTGCAGACTGGGCTCTCTAGCCTTGGGAAACAACCAGTCTAGGTGATGGACAACTCTAAATTCAAACCATGGAGAAGAAAAACCACACCACCATCTCTCCAATGAACAATAATGGCAATGCACAGTTTGAAGCTGGGATGATCGCCCACGCCCTGAAGAAATATGGTCCATATTAAAGTTAAAGGCATCTCCGAAACAACTTATCTAAATGAAACAAGAACCATAAGTTCAACGATGCGTCCACCGTCCGCGGTAGTAGTAGCAGGAGGAGGAGGATAAGACGGACGAGGAAGAGGAAGATGAGATTAGTTCACCCGAAGGTATGAGCCAAGTCTCATATCAATTCAACATGATACGGCTGAGAAAATTCTATTAGGGACCGATCGACCGACCGACCGAAAAGTGTCTTATAGAGATGTTTGGACGCATCTAAAAATTCAGCTTGCTTCTTTTTTCTTTTCTTTTTAGTGATCACTGTTTTTTTGTTTTTTTAAATTCAGACGTTTTTTAGTGATCACCTCCAAACAAAAGGCGAGAGAAGTAACTTATTCATTGATCATGCTTTTTTCACCAATATTTTTAATTGATCATCCCCAACCCGGCATGTTGCCAAAAGACATTGGTCACGTTTCTATTGAGTGACTAATCAGACCTGTATATATCATATCATTATATCATAAGGACAGAAAATAAATGAATGAAACTTTTCAACGACAATGTTGGCACTTCACAACCAAAGCCAGAAGAACTCGCAGACCTCCTGGAGACATGAGATAAATGCCGAAAGATTAAAGACCCTGGCTAGATTTCAAAGAAGTTTAACTCTTTTATATACAGTATCGCCCATAAATAAGTACACCCCTAACAGTTTTTTATAGAAATTTAAATGTCTTCTAAACCAAACATACCAGGATGTTATTATTATTTCTAGTGGAACATTACACAATCAAAACGGACATTATCAAGTATTATTTCTGATAAAACTCTACAGCATTTAAACTCTGTTGCCAAAAATGTTTTTTCGTAATGTTGTACTCATCTTTGGACGGCAACATATTCATATTTCCCTTCCCATATTTCCCTTACATCTACGAATTTATTTATTATATATACAATACAATACAATAAGCACTTGCGTATTTATAGTATAAATTTTCGCAAAAGTACAAGACTTTAGTTTAGCTCAGTCGATAAGAGAGCCGTCTACACATCAGTTGGTCGCGATTTCAAATCACGGTAGGGGAATGCTTATCTAACATATCGGTTTGGTTGAAAGTGCTGTATATATGTACCGTTCATAGTTGAAACATGAAATGTTGCACACACACTCCCCTCAATGAGTAGGGAAAATGTTTTTGTTTTCTTTCAAAATTTCCTCTTGAAATGGGTTTTAGAGGGGGGGGGGTCAATATACAATGTAAGTTTATGCTAAATTGGTCACTAGTTTGTGTCCGCTTGTTTTTTTTTTTCAAAATTCAGACCTTTTTTAATGAACACAGCTCAACAAAGGCGATAGAAGTAACTTATTCATTGATCACCCCTTTTTCCAACTGTTTAATTGATCACCCCCAACGCAGCATATATGGGTGGCGGTGATTCATACTTTATCTTGGAATGCTAGTTCTTGTTGTTCTTGTTCTTGTTACGGTTGAAAAAAAAGAACAAGTCAACTCCAGTTTTGGAGTTGAGTTTGACAACATTTAAAATAAGAAAAATAAAATGGCGACATAAGAAAACATAGAAAATAAATGAATGAAACTTTTATAGCGTTTTTAATGACGACTGCAAAACGATTTTGAAAATCTTGAATATTGGCACTTCAAAATCGAAGTCAGAATAACTCGCAGAATTCCTGGAGACATGAGATGAATGCCGAAAGATTAAATATGCTGGCTAGAGTTTCAAAGAGGCCAACATTTTTGTCTCCGGCGTTTGAAAACGCTGGAGACAATGATTCGCTATAGACTAAAAAAAATAGCGGCGTTTTAAAAGTGGGTAACTTCTTTAATTTAAAATTGAATAACTCTTTTATTTTTAAAGATATTTCAATGAAATTTTGCATGAAGGTTATGGGAGGTATGATGACATTTGGTATAGTGAGTTATGGGCGATCCGATTGTTTGTTTACTTTTTATAAACAAAAAACATGTATTTAGTTCCAATTGGAAAAGATTTTGAATTCTTGATTTTTAAAAGAAAATTTAGTTAGAATGTTGGGGAAACACCTGGAATTAAAAAATGGTGAGTTATGGCCAATCCTATTGTTTGTTTAAATTTTATATGTAATTTAAAACTGAATAACTTCTTTATTTTTAAAGATATTTCAATGAAATTTTGTATGAAGGTTGTAGGGAGGTATGAAGACTTTTGGTTATAGTGAGTTATGTGCGATCCGATTGTTTGTTTACATTTTATAAACAAAAAGCATGTTTTTGGTTCCAATTGGAAAAGATGTTGAATTCTTAACGATTCTTTCTGAAATTTAGTTAGAATGTTGGGGAAACCCCCGGTAATAAAACAAAAATGGTGAGTTATGGTCGATCCGATTGTTTGTTGTTTTACATACACACGTTTTGCAACCAGCGCACACAGGAGAATTAATGTGCGCACATAAGATTTCAAATTCTGTTGGTAAGTTACAGAGTGTTTATTGATTCGCTGTGTTGAATTTAATAGTGCGCACATACCTTTGTCACTGGAGAAGATTTGCCCAACATGGGATTTCTGCGCACTACCAAGAATTAGATGTAACGCAGCTCTAGACATGGCTAAAAGTGCAAGTTCAACTATTCAATGGTGAGCGACAGTTGTTGAACGTCAGCGCGTCTTTCATGCGTGAAAAGAACTGATTCTCTTCAATTCACATCTCAACACGATGCTTGGTCGGCGATTGGGTTTCCTTGGCTAACCGTTGTGCGCAGACAATTTTCTTACGGTTACGAATTCTTTCAGAAACAGGGTAATTTATTTGTCGATAAAATTGTTTCGAAGAGAACGAAGGGAAACACGTCTTTCAGTGGCGTCAGTAGGGTTGGGTGGATGTAGGGGGAATGCAGATCACACCGGACGACACCATCGGAGGGGGTGACACCAACATTACTATATATACATCTGTGTGTAGTGTTTTAGCCACGGACGCTGGTATGTTCGATACTGCTGGTATTTGTTATAGTCGCTGGTCTTGTCAGATTTTCTGGTGTTTAGCTACGTTTTAGATTTTTACATTTTTATTTTAGTCTGAAATAAAGTATACACTTTGTATATAAAAGCACACATCGTAACACTCATTTTGACACACTATTTAGGGCCTTAAACCTTTGCGGTGGTGTAATAAAAATAATTCTGGTTAAAATCATTTGCATCTCTTGATAGCACTATATATTTCGGTAATCTATTACAAAGTTCTACCACTCTATATCGAAAAAATAATTTTCTGATATTCAATCTACTTCTATTTGCTTCTACCGTATATGTGTTGCCCCTCAGTCCCTTGTACCCCCTTCTAGTAAACAATACATCAGGGTTTACTACTTCTAAACCACGCATAATCTTGAACATAATCTTGATCTCTCCTATTTTCTAATGATGTTAATCCTAACACTTTTAGCCTATCCCCATAACTCATACATTTTAATTCCGGTACTAACTTAGTTGCTCGTCTCTGGACTTTTTCTAAAAGATTTTTTTTATCTCTCTCCAAGTACGGTGACCATACGTGCACAGTACTCAAGGTGTGGACGGACATAAGTCTTATATAGTATAAGAAACGAGTCCTTGTCTCTATATGAAAAGGTATGCTTGATCAGTCCTAGCACCCTGTTCGTCTTAGCCGCAGCATTCGCAACATACATGGAGAATGATAGTTTATCAGTTACTCTGATACCAAGATCCTTTTCATCATTTATAATATCTAGGATATTTTCGTTCATACAGTAATCGTAACACGGATTTCTATTCCCTACGTGTAAGACTATACATTTATCTTCATTAAAAAAAACATTCTCTTGACCATAGCATTAATTTATCTAGGTCCTCCTGTACTCTTACTTGGTCAATCGGCGACAAGACTGAGTCATTATAGTTATTAGTATTTGTGAACCTATATCAACAACCTGTTTTAGAATGAAGTAATAATTAAAAGAAATAAGAAGAAAAATAGAAAAAAGCTTCCGCTCAATTACTAATAAACGTGTGTTATGATTTATGTATCCGGACACATGTGGCGGAAATGTAAGTGACCCCGATCACCTTAGGAGATGGGTATATTGCATCAGGTTGTAAACAGGAAATGGGGACCGGTGATTGACACCGCATAGGCGTTAGAGAAACTATAAAAGCGGACCCGAACGGCGTATCCCTCCCTGGGAAGCGGACAGATATCTCGACACTCAAAGAAGACGCAGACATCAGCGGAGCCGTTAAGGCCCGAGACTGCTGTCCCTGCTGGGGACAGTCTGGCGGTTCTCCTTGTCTTCTCTCTCCCACTCTTCACTCTCCGGCCGACAAAGATGTATGTTGTGTAATAAAAATATGTCCAGATATTTTTACAAGCAAGTCTTCGAGTTTCCTTTATAGTGAAATCCAGCGAATTCTTCCCGGCCTATATAACACTTGTAACTAAAGTTGTAATTCAATGTAAAATATGAAACAAATTTGTTCTTAGTATTCAAAGAACGGTCTACGTAGAAGTAGCTACCATATGAGATACCCGGCACTAATCTGTTGCATCTTGTTCAGACTCAACAACAACATCATACACATTAAGATAATGAGAATGACCCTAACTGGGAGCGCAACAAAAGGCAAACAGTTGTGTTCTGGACATCTGGGCTAGTTATGCTATGTTATAATGTACCTGTATAGCGCTGCTTCGTTTAGCCCTTCAGTTTTTAGGAACGTAGTTTGGCAAACCTTCCGTAGAGCAAGCTCAGCCTTCAAGAACAAGAATATCCCATTAGTCCTAAAAAGAATGATCTACTAACAATACACCCTCCCGATAGTCACCTACGGAGCTGAAACATGGAACCTAACCAAACGATTAGGCCTCAAACTGAGAACCATGCAACGTGCACAGGAGAAAATCACGCTCAATATCACACGGAGTGATCACAAGAGAACACAGTATATTAGAGAAAAAACAGGAGTCGGAGATATCATAGAATCCATTAGAAAACTCAAATGGCAATGGGCTGATCATGTTGCAAGAATGCCAAGACAACCGCTGGATATCACGACTCACAACGTGGATCCCCAGAGATCATATGCGAAGTTGTGGCCTACAAAAAATGAGATGGCGTGACGAACTAGACAAGTTCAGAAAGTATTGGCTCCGCGACGCCCGCGATAGATAGGTCTGGCTAATCTTGCGGAAGGTCTATATCTAACGATAGACGTTAAACTGCTGCTGATGATGATTCATATAATTTAAGAAATATTAGTTTTAAGCAATTTAAAACTATATTTATCACATATTATTCTACAATAAAATTGATAAATAACTTACATGTTCAACTATTATTTTAACGTTAGATTTTAACATCAAAATGAACATCATTTGTATGTAGTTTTAAACGTTTTTAAACGTTTGTAGTTTTTAAACGTTTTTAAACGTTTGTAGTTTTTAAACGTTTTTATTTTATTTCGAATTCCAGTGTTTCCTTACGGAATTTTCATTTTAACCTGACGAAACTATATAAATGTAACTACATTTAGGCTTACTGATACTATTGTTCGGACTGAGATCCTCATCTTGGTTGTCATTTAAACAACGTTTCGGCCGATGTACCCTCCGGCCTTCTTCAGGTGTCAAGTTTTGTCGGTAACTTACCGGAACTATTGTACTGAACCCTTTATTTGATCCACGGGGGTATACTGTCCTCATTCCACTATCCATGTCCTAGAAATTATTTCGTGGTTAATTTTTCAGTTGTGGTGCTCCTGCCTGGGATTGAACCCACAACCTACAGATGACTCAACAGTCAGACGCTTTTTAACCAACGCTTTAGTTATCTAGGCCACCGTCCCAACTTGGACCTGAAGAAGGCCGGAGGGTACATCGGCCGAAACGTTGTGAAAATGACAACCAAGATGGGGATCTCAGTCCGAACAATAGTATCAGTAATACTAACACCTCATCTCAGAAATACCGAACTCAGTTACATTTAGGCGGTACGTATAATATTGCAATGCATAAGTGTCATTTGAATTTTCGTAGTTGTTCATGTCACTACTAGTGCCATTACATTCACTAATATACGATACTATTTACGAGTAGCGTTAGTACAACATTACTAGGGACTAACTGAACCCGGGAAATTCCACGGATGTTGACACCTAAGATTATCCATTATCTCATGCCTCAGCTCTCCTCTCACCCTTTGACTGTATCTTATCATTCTCTCCCTTATCCCGTCCGATCTTCGTTGCGTGTCTATGGATTATGCATGGATAATTCAAATAGTTCTTCGGACTATTGGACTCCTTCTTGTCGGGTTTGGGCCAGTTAAGCCCAACCCCGACAGGACAAGGACAAAGAAACATCCGAATCCTACGTTATAAGGGTTACCTCCTTTGAAATTAAGAAAAAAACTTCTGTTTACCCCATCACATTCGGATATTACACCTGAAGAAGGACGAAGAATGGATCGGCCGAAACGTCGTGTTAACAACATAAACAAGAAGAAGAACTATTTGAATGTTGATGACCCTTCTCAAAACTATAGAAAATATCTATACATGGTTTAATTTCATATGCAAAAATCGTCCCACCCCCCTCAGTAAACTACCTAATTCATTTCATCTCACCCCTACCCTCTTATTAAACTATCTAACTTTATTTTCTCTCCTATCTCTTCCTACCATCTTATTAAACTACCTAACCTGTTTCCCCCCTCTCTCTTCCTACCCTTGTTATGATTTGTGTATCCGGACAGCTGGGCGGAAATGTGGGTGAACCCGGTCACCTCAGGAAATAGGTGTATTGTCTAAATATTGTCAGTGTTCAAAACAGGAAATGGGAACCGGTGATTGACACCGTTAGACACCACGTGGCCATTGGGGAGATCTATAAAGCAGAAGACTGTCATCCCTCCCCGGGAAGCGGACAGAAATCCCGAGACGCAAAGAAGACGCAGACATCAGCGGAGCCGTTAAGGCACGAGACCGCTGCCCCCGCTGGGGACAGCCTGGCGGTTCTCCTTGTCTTTTCTCCCCCACTCTTCATTCTCCGGCCGACAAAGATGTATGTTGTGTAATACAAATATGTCCAGATATTTCTACAAGCAAGTCTTCGAGTTTTCTTTTTAGTGAAGTCCAACGAATTCTTCCCGGCCTATATAACACCCTATTATTAAACGACCTAACATTTGTTTCTGTTCTCTCTCCACTCTCTCTCTCCGTGTATCCTTTTATTAAACTATCTAACCTTTCCCTTGTGTTATTACGTAAAGCGTACTATTCGAACGCAGGAAGGAACAAATAGATTAATATTATAGATTCTCTATGGTCCGGTGTGGATGGAGATGCATGGGGCGACACGATGAATCACCGTACTAAGTGATAGCAACCCTAATGACGCCACTGGCGACTTTTCGGTTGAAACTCTGTCTGGAATCAAAGAGCAATGTTAAAAATTGACTTATGCCAAGCCTGGCTGTTTCAGGGTCAAATTTCACTCCTACTTCTTTTCCGACTGAAGATGATTACTGTAACTTTTGTATTATATATATAATAAATACAAAATCATAACAAAAATATATATTTTTAGTATAAATGTATTTATTCATTAGAATGAATAAGCCCTAATATAAATCTGCGTAGATATGTAAGACTTGTCAGTTTAGCGCTCAGTCGGTAAGAGAGCCGGCTACCGATCACTTGGTCGTGATTTCAAATCACGGTAGGGAAATGTTCCTTTTATAAATGTATTTATTTATTAGAATCAAATAAACCCTTGAGTATTTCTAACATAAATGTTCGTAAATTTGTAAAACTTGTCAGTTTAGCTCAGTCAGTAAGAGAGTCGCCTTTTGATCACTTTGTCTTGATTCCAAATCACGCTAGGGAAATGTTAATTATATATATATATTTATTTGGTTTAACGTGACGTGACAGACAAACAGTGACGTTTACTCCCCTAAATTTGGTGAGGATTGTTCTTGAATGACCTCCGTGTTGTCTCTACAGACATCGGAACGACACTAGAGTGTCCCAACCAGGGTCCATGCCTGGGCGAAGCGTATGGAGATCCTGGGATGCCCAGT
>VCCN01005280.1:3529027-3540740 GCA_006491835.1 Architeuthis dux | reverse complement strand
TGACCCCGAAATAACCTTTTCGTGGCAGTATATCATAACAAAGACAGTTTCTTCTTAATTGGATGATTGGCGTAACACAATCTCCCTACCGAATATTGTCTCCATTAGTTCATGTGCTAAACTAAGTTAAGCTCAGTAAAGAAATACAGTAGACTCCCGTTATTACGGCATCCTCGGGAATTTGAGAGTGCCGTTATAACGAATTTGCCGTTATACTTACGGATACTTAAGGACCCTTTCCAGTCGGGCTCCTCATGGATCCTCTCCACTGGACTCTCAGATTTTAAACTCCTTACTGTGTTTGTGACACCCGGTAGTTATTTTAATTTCCGCCTTATAATTATCCTATAAAATCTCCTGATTCTCCCCAAATTTATCTAGGCGGTTTTTAAAAGTGTTTATCGTCTTTGCTGTAACAACCTGTTCTGACAGAGAGTTCCACATCATTGCCGATCAGACAGAAAAGGCGTTTCGTCTTATTGCAATCCTCGCAAGTACTGGGAAGATTTTCACATTATGTGTCCTGAAACTTGAGCGGTATGTCGAGTCCTTCCGCATACGAATGAAGTCCACTGCAGATCTGTCATATAACCCGGACACTATCTATGTAACCTCTGTATACGACGATAGCTTAGTGTTGATAGCTTCAATGCTCGTAGCCTTTCTGGGTATGTTAAATTCTTCATATTTGGTAGGTGCTTAGTAGCCCTCCTCTGAACAGACTCCAGTTGATCTACATGTTTCATTTTATAAGGAAAATACACAGAACGTGCGTAATCAATGTGCGTTCTAACTAGAGGCTTATACAGTGATAGACATGTCCTTGCATCCATAAACTAAAATGAACCAATAAAAAGTAATCATCGATAGTCCCTATCGATGATATTGTTTATAACGGCTGGAGTTTATGCAAAGTGTAATATTAAGGAGAAACTACAAAGTACAGACAATAAATTATTTTTTATTACCCTTTCATAGTCTAATGCCCCATATACGGGTTACAGGTCTGCAAATAAAATGAATGAACCAAAAAGTAATTATGCTAACCATATACATGGTGGTATGTAATTAATTGTTTGTTGAATGTATCCGTGAAGTCTTAGAAAATACCTTGGACAGACAAAAGTTGAATGTAAAAATAAAGGAATTTTTCAAAAAAAGGTTTATGTGAGCAATTAATTTCAACGGAATTATATTGGCTTACTAATTTATGTTTTTAAAATAATGCATTGGAATATTCGTGTGATGTTGCTGCAAAATAGTGCAAAATAGTGCAGTTAAAACGGTGACCTATCGCTTAGTCGAAACCTAGAATGTCGCCTCCTTCATGCCGGAACACAGTTTGTCGAAACTATTATAATGGTAAGTACTAAATCAGAATTTGTAAACGGTTTTGTGTAAAAATATTGGTGCTGTGTCTGAAGTTACGTAGTCTCTGTACACGTCTCTTATCCTTAGGGTTAGGGTTTAACTGTAGATATTTTTACAAGTCGATATTGTATCATATTTGATTATTTATATGATTTTCAAAGTAGTTTTTTAAAATTTTATATTCTTTTTATCCTTGAACTATAGTGGCATTCTTGGAGAAAAAAGAAGACCCCACCTCGATGGAAATCTACAGAAAGAACAACATAAAAACCTCTGTTGCAAAAAGCTGGTTCTCTTTCATAATCAATTGCAAATAAAACAGTTCTGAGTAGTGACTCAATAAAAACCTTCATTTGACCGAGGTCTTTAAGGCAGCAAGCCATGTTGGAGGTGATCAATTAAAACAATTGGAAGAAATGGGATGATTAATGAATAGGTTACTTATCACGCCCTTTGTTGGACGGTGATCCCGAAAAAAAGAATTTTCTTTTTTTTTTTAACAAGCATGAATACTGCCGGACACAAACTAAGGGATCAATTTAGCATACACGTACATTGCAAATTGAATCCCCCACTAAAAATCTATTATGGGGTGAATTTACAAAACAAAACAAAGTCGATATTGTATCATATTTGATTGTTTATATGATTTTCGCCGAACTGGCTGTTCGACAAACTGGATGCGACATAGTGGGATTCGACATAGAGGTTTCCGACAAACTGTACATGAATCGTTTGAACGAGTGTCGTAATAACAAGAATTTACTTTATAACAAACTTGAAGTACAACTTACACTGCATTGCAGGCTTATTTCTTCTTGGGAATCATGCTTTGAGGAAGGCAGCTGTAGTTTTGTTTTTGTACAAACGTTCCAACACGGCCAATCTTTGTTTCAAATCAAGTTTCTCTTTCCTCTCCAGTGAGTCCAATAACAAGGAAAAGTCTCTTCAAGTATATTAGCTTAGCAAAATATTGAGAATGGGATTAGTGTTCGAGCCCACATGTAAAACCAAGATTTCGAATGCTGATTTTTGAGGCCGACAGTTTCTCCTTACTTGGAAGATTGGCGATTGTTATCATTAGACCTTGTATCAAAAGTAAAGCTCAGTAAAAAGAAATTCAGTAAATTTTCGTTTTAGCGTCACCCGTTCTAACGGCACTATATAATCACACGCGTATTTAGCAGCACGTTTGTTTTTTTATATACTAGCAAGGCTATTGTCGGAGATTAGTTTGTAGCAACAGCACATGCAGATTCCAGTGCATTCTAACGGCACGTTTGTTTTTATATGCCCGCAAGACTATTGTCGAAGATTAGTTTGCAGCAACAGCACGTTAGAATTTAAGTGCATTATTTTGAAAACTAAAATTAGTAAGCACTTAAACAAGTGGCATTAGACTGTGAACGGGTAATAAAAAGTCATTTTTCTGTTCCTTTTTGGTTTCTAATTATTAACCCTTTTAACACTATGACCTTTTTGACCATATAGTAAAAAAACACTATCGTCAACCAAAACTGTCAACATTGGTTTCTTCAGTTTTTAAGCCGGGACGGCTGGCCTTTTTAGTCCGATATATCGCCAGTGTAGTGTTTTTGGCTACGTTATCGAGTCCGATATATCGGCCTGGCAGTGCTATAAGGGTTAATGCATTCGTTTAAAATCCACCCGTTATAACGGCAAATTCGTTATAAACGCATTCTTAAATACACGGGGTGTCGTAATAAAGGGATTCTACTTTATAACAAAGTTTTAAGGCACCTACGTGAAAAAGCAAAAACAACTGGCAGTGTATCGCAGGTTTATTTTTGTGAGAATCATGCTTTGTGGGGAGCAGCTGTAGTTTTGTTTTTGTACAACGTTTCAACAGGGCCAATCTTTATTTGAAATCAGCTTTTTTATCTTTTTCATTGAGTCCAATAAGGGAGAAAAAAACTGGTTAGCTTGTTAGAGTCTTTTCAAAGTAGTGTTTTTTTTCTTTTATATTCTTTTTATCCTTGAACTATAGCGGCATTCTTAGAGAAAAAAAGAAGACCCCACCTCGATGGAAATCTACAGAAAGAACAACATAAAAACCTCTGTTGCAAAAAAAGCTGGTTCTCTTTCATAATCAATTGCAAATAAAACAGTTCTGAGTAGTGACTCAATAAAAACCTTCATTTGACCGAGGTCTTTAAGGCAGCAAGCCATGTTGGAGGTGATCAATTAAAGAAATTGGAAAAAAGGGGATGATTAATGAATAAGTTACTTCTCACGCCCTTTGTTGGACGGTGATCACGAAAAAAAGGCTGAATTTTCTTTTTTAAAAAAAACAAGCATGACTGCTGCCGGACACAAACTAAGGGATTCATTTAGCATACACTTACATTGCAAATTGAATCCCCCACTAAAAATCTATTATGGGGTGAATGAAGTTTTTTCTAGACATACTAAGGAGGGAATGTTTAAATCTTCAGCACTCTAGCTCCATTGTACGCGCGACGCGTACATAGCCAGCCAGCCAGCCAGCCAGACCCACTTAAAAGCTGAAGAAATCTAAATGTTCAATGAATAAGTTACTTCTTTCGTCTCTTGTTGGGCAGTGATCACTAAAAAACGTCTGAATTTTCAAAAACCAAGCATGAATGCTGCCGGACATAAACTAAGGGATCAATTTAGCATACACTTACATTGCAAATTGAATCCCTCACTAAAAACCTATTTTAAACGTGTTTTTCTAGATAAGAAGGGAATAGTTCCATTGTAGGCGCGACGCGTACATAGCCAGTCAATTTAGCAGTAAATTACATTGCAAATTGAACGCCCCACTAAAAACCTATTTAGGGGAGAATTTCGAAAAAACAAAAAAACAAATTTCTTTTAGAGGAGTAAATGTTTAAATCTTTCAGCCCTCTAGCTCCATTAGTATGGCCTGTACGCGTGATACATAGTCAAACAGACAGCCAAACCAACTTGAAAACTGAAGAAACCTATGTTGGTAGTTCTGGTGACAGTATTGGTTGACAGTTTCTAACACGCTTGACGTTTGGTCGTGCCTGCATTCACGCTTGTTTTATGCTGCGTTCTTTTTTAAAAAGATCGTTATTTTAACTTTGTCATTTAAAGAGGTGCTTACGTCCAATTCTGAATTCTTTCTTTGCGCAAAAGGTTATCTGGCTGAAAAGATCAGTTGTCGTCTGCCATTCACTTTCTTTCTATCCTTCTTATCAATTCTATTGGATAACAGTGGGTGGTTGGATCTTTCAGCTTTGGTTCGGATCTCCAGTGTATTTCTTTGATTCAACTCGGTTATAAATGAAGGCGTTACGAGCTTCCTCCATCTTTATTCGTACGCTATACATTATTTCACAGAAGGCAAGTTGTTTTTGTCTTGTTTTACTTGCAAAGTTCATAAACATGAAAGAACAAACGGACCCTCTAAAGCATTTTACATCCCTATATAAGTAGGATGGTCACAGCAAAATGTATATTCACATTCAGGAGCAAAGGTTTCTTTCTGTTTGAAGAAAGAAAGAACATGGCCGCCAGGTATAAGAAACCGTCAACCAAAACGTCAACATAGGTTTATTCGGTTTCCAAGTGGTTCTGCCTGATTGGTTATCTAAAGTAAAGCGTGTTTAATACTCACTGGGCGATCTGATAGCATGGCCTTGTGTCACCTTAAGCTAAGTCAATTTACATATATAAAACGCAATATGTATCCATATATATATCATATCATGGTTTGGCGACGCGTACGAAGGTTTTGGAGGGGACACCACGTCTGTCGCTGGATTGTCGGTGGACAAAGACCGACGTGGGTCAGAAATGTTTTCCCACATCAGGTGAATGGGAAGGACTGGCGATCGGAGGAAATCAAGAACTACCGATCTATACGGAAATAAACCCATCATTCTTTTTACGGATACTATGCTGGACCGGCATTATCAGCCTACATTGGCTTAGAATAGAAGAACGAGTCGTGTTCAAAATGTTAATTACAATATTCAAATGTCTGCATGATCTGTGCCCTTATGAACTCCATGCTCTTATTAATATTCGATATTTAGATGGTTTGATTTTAGAACTTGTCTTTATGAATATGACTCATGGGCCCAGGAGTTTTATCTATATCGCACCCAGACTTTGGTATCAATTACCCTATGATATCCGGAACATACATACATTAGCAAGCTTTAAATAAAAAATAAAAACTTTCTGTTTCGAGACTTTCATAATTATATGTACTCAGTAAATAAATACACTTGTCTTTATAAATATGACTCATGGGCCCAGGGGTTTCAGCTATATAGCACCCAGACTTTGCAATCAATTACCCTATGATATCTGGAACATACATACAATAGCAAGCTGTAATAAAACATTTTTTTTAATAAACGTCCTTGTCTTGAGACTTTCATAATTATATGAACTCAGTAAATAAATACACTTCGTAACTGTAGCTCCTGCGCCGGGTTTTGTAAAAACACTTTATTGACAAGTTGCACTTTCTTCTTACTCTTCTTTAATAGGCCTTATATTTTTAATGCAATTGATTGGACGTGTTTTCAAGTATTGAGGTTCCCAAGAAAGGGCGCTTTCTATAAATTATTATTATTATTAGTGATATATAAAGAGAGAAAAATCACAACATTCGAAAATAATTGCAGTGTATTAGATATGAACAAAATGAACAGAAAATTCAAGCGACATCTGATTTTTAAAATCTATGGTATACAATGCAGTACACATATATTTGAGTAGAAAAAATAAACCAGATTAAAATGCACGACAGCTGCACCGTGCAAAAAAGGACATGTTGTCGTCTGCAGCTCCCATAGTTTGAAATAGCGGTTGATTTACATAAACAAAAAACAGAATAAAATATACGAAAAATACAGCTGGTAAATAGATTTTCATCATTTCGGTCTATTTAATTATTCATCCTTGTTATAATATTTTATATGAGTTTCAGTCGAACCACGATATAGAAAGAATAACAAATATACATTTCAAAACTTTCAAAAAATATCTGAATAAATCGATAAAAGTGATGAAAAATCGTTTTAAAAAACACATTGAGTGAAAACAATTTTTTTTCATGGATCAACAGCCTGAATTGTGATTAATCGAATAAAACTAAAAATTTGCCAAAAAAAAATAAATATTTTACTTAATTTTCCTGGTTGTTTTAAATCCCAACGTAAGATTTCCGTTCCTGCAGTTCCTGGATATTATTCTAAAAAAGGAAAACAGAATTAGTATCTCCAGGGACATATCTGTAAAACGTGTAAAAATCAACGAAAGCATGATTACATAAATTAAATAAATCATCAAATTAATAAAAAGGTGAGATAGGAATCATAAGAAAAATCTTTTTTCTTCTCCGAAATTTGGAATGGAAAACTATCTTTTTAAAAATTCGTCCTTTAATAAATAAGTATTGAAAATGTTATTGAAATCGAATAATATGCTGATTTTAGACAGATGTTTAAATTTCTCACGCGTCGATTTCACGCTGAAATGTTTGTCCATCTTGTTCGTACCTACCTGAGTGTATGTATGTATGTATGTGTGTGTTTGGGGGGTGGGGGGTGGGGGTGGGACTTGTCTGTCGATATGAGGAACGTTCTCGAAAGAGAAGCAAAGGAGCCTTGGATCGTGTCGATGCGAGAAACCTCACTGTTGTTTAATCCTCAACACCAGAAAGATTTTAGGATTTAAATATTTGATTCGTTTTAAACTTCTTATTAATTTTTCGTTCAAAAACTTCGCCGTTTTTCAATATTTGAATGATTTCGCGGTATTTTTTTTCTTCTTCGGGATTTTAATAGAAACCATCAAGCAAATCCATCACCAAAACTGTCAACATTGGGTTTTTTCAGTTTTTAAGTTGGTCTGGATGGCTGAGCGTACAGGACGCACCAATGGAGCTATAGGGCTGAAAATTTAAACATTTACTCCTTATTATGTCTAGAACAAAAAAAAACGTTGTTTCTTTTTTAAATTCCTCTACAAAATAGGTTTTTAGTGAGAGGTTCAGTTTACAATGTAAGTTTATGATAAATTTATCCCTTAGCTTTTTCTTCTTCGGGATTTTAATCGTCAACCAAATCTGTCACCAAAACTGTCAACATTGGTTTCTTTTTTAAATTCCCCTACAAAATAGGTTTTTAGTGAGAGGTTCAATTTACAATGTAAGTTTATGATAAATTTATCCCTTAGCTTGTGGATTTTAATAGAAACCGTCAACCAAACCTGTCAACATTTGTTTCTTCAGTTTTTAAGTTGGTCTGGATGGCTGACTATGTTATGTATCGAGCGTACAGGCCGCACCAATGGAGCTATAGGGCTGAACATTTAAAGATTTACTCCTTATTATGTCTAGAACAAAAAAAACGTTGTTTCTTTTTTAAATTCCCGTACAAAATAGGTTTTTAGTGAGAGATTCAATTTACAATGTAAGTTTATGATAAATGTATTCCTTAGCTTGTGTCCGGTTAGCATTCACGCTTGTTTTTTGTTTTTTTGATAATCCGGACCTTTTTTTTTACTGATCACCGCCCAACAAAAGGCGAGAAAAGTAACTTATTCATCGATCACCACTTATTTCCATTGATCACCCCCAACACGGCACGCTTACAGTTTCTATTGATTGACTAACCAGATCTGTTTCATATTTGAATGATTCTGCAGTTTTTTTTAGTTTTTTTTTAGTTTTTTCAGAATTTTATTTTCTTGATGATCTTTTAATCCAAATATTAAGCGGCAGAATAATCCTGGACCCAAGATCAGCGAATCGATTTAAGAAGATTTTTCTACCAACAAAAAAATAAAGGAAGACTTAATCTCCATTTCAGCTGCCTTAAATTCCTAATATCCTGGGAATGTGGGAAAATGTGAACGGATTTAAACCAAAAGAAAAATCAAAACAGGTCTGATTAGTCACTCAATAGAAACCGTCACGTCTTGGCAGCATGCCGTGTCGGGGGTGATCAATTAAAACAAAATTGGAAAAAAGTGGTGATCAATGAATAAGTCTTGCATTTTGTTGGGCAGTGATCACTAAAAAAGATTTCGAATTTTCTAAAAAAAAACAAAAAAACCAAAAAAAACAAAACAAGCGTAAATGCTACCGGGCACAAACTAAGGGATCAATTTAGCATACACTTACATTGCAAATTGAATCCCCCACTAAAAACCTATTTAGGAGTGAATTTCCAAAAAAAGACGTTTATTTCTCTAGATATAATAAGGAAGGAATGTTTAAATCTTCAGCCATGTAGCTCCATTTTACGACACTCTTTGTACGCCATTCTATGACACATACATAGCCAGCCAGCCAGCCAGCCAGCCAGCCAGCCAGCCAGCAAGCCAGACCCATTTAAAAGCTGAAGAAACCTAAATTTTCAGTCTGTAGCAACATTGCTGCGGCCTTTACGCGTCATACATACATAGCCAACCAGTCAGCCAGACCAACTTAAAAAACTGAAGAAACCTATGTTGAAAGTATTGGTGACAGTTTTGGTTGACAGTTTCTAAAAAGGTATTATTTTCTTAATCTGGGCGAGTTTTTGAAAATTGTTCTATCTCTTCCCAATCATTAATTCTCCTTTGCGCTTAATAGACCAGAAATTCTTTTCAGTCAAGCAGAAAATTCGATATGAATCTATAACACCGTGCAACGCGATTTTTGTTCCTGGGTAGTGAGTGTTATTTTCTGATTGCTTATGTGTAAAAAATGGAGAAAATGTCAATTATTGCCTTCAAACTTTGCTTTTGAGGCAAGGATAATGATATTCATATGTAATTGATTTTTTTTACTTTATGTGATTAAAATTTTGCAAATTTGCCCGTTGACCAATTGGAAATAAGTAGATTTCAAATTATGATTGTCCTGGTCACAAAAGCAAAGTTTTAATGGAATAATTGACATTTTATTTTTGTTTATTTTCTGATTGCTTATGTGTAAAAAGTATAGAAAATGGCTTTTATTCCCTTCAAACTTTGCTTTTGTGGCCAGGATAGTTATATTCGTATGTAGTTGTTTTTCTTGCTTTATGTGATTAAAAACGTGCAAATTTGCCCGTTGTCCAATTGAAAATAAGTAGATTTCAAATTATCACTCTCCTGGTTGAAAAAGCAAAGTTTGAAGAGAATAATTGACATTTTCTATACTTTTTAAGCATAATCAATCAGAAAATAACACTTATTACCCAGGAACAAGAAAAAAGGTTGTACAGTGTTTTCCTACCTGCTTTTCGAAAGTTACGAATGTTTTGTAATAATAGGAAGCTAGAATGTAGTTCAATTAGAGGGTAGGAAGAGAGAGTACAGAACATAATGTTGGGTAGTTCAATACAAGAGTAGGAAGAGAAAGGGAAGACAAATATTTAGCTAGTTCAATTAGAGGGTAGGAAGAGAGAGGACAGCAAATAAAGTTAGGTAGTTTAATAAGAGGGTAGGAAGGGAGAGAGCAGAACAAATGTTAGGTAGCGTACTGACGGGGTAGGAAAATGTTCGCATACGAGACTAATCTATGTTTGTATGACATTCAGATACAACCATGGACTGGCAACGAATATTAGTAGGGATAAGGGATAGAATGAAAAGATATAGGTAAAGCGTGAGAGAAAAAGAAAAGAAAAACGCCGGCCATTATTACATGCTAACTTCGCCAATCATTTCTTCTATACAAGTAAGTAACTGTCAAGTGGCGAATTATTTTGCTTAATACCTTGTAGTGTTACTGTTATTCTATGAGTAAACATTTAAAATTATCTCCCTTGCTGTTGTTTTCAAACAAAGAATACGTCTGAATATGTCTGAAGTCACTGAAAAATGATTTTGAGAAGCGCTTTGAAGATCTGATTGTTATGAATATTCCTGTCTGGATTATGAATCCATTCATTTGCAAGGTTGAAGAACAAGAAATCGACTTGCAGGAAGAAATCATTGTGTTTACTTCTCATATTTGAACTACAGGGGGGCGTTGACATGTAGCTAGGCGTCATGAAATAATAGATAGTCTTAGTTGGCAACATCCATGGAATTTCCATAGGTTGAGCTAGTTCGATAAGAATCGTTAGAGTTTCTACAAACGTTCAGAGGTTTTATGTAGCAAACTGATTGTATAAGCGGCGCCGTAATAATTATGTAGCAAATGCTACGAGCCCCGTAATTTTAGTGGCCCCCCGCTAAATACTTGCAGTCTATTAATTCGGATTCAGCGATTCTGAACTTACTCTATTACTATAGTACCAGACTGCCGTCAACCTTTTATGAACGACTGGTTGTTTAAGGTTAACGATTTTAGCCAATTATCGCCAGTCAATACATCCTCCCGAGAGTCATCAATGGAGCTGAAACATGGAACCTGACCAAACGAATGACGCTCAAACAGAGAACCATGCAACATGCTCAACATCACATGGAGAGATCCCAAGACAGCACAGTATATTAGAAAAGAAACAGGAGTCAGAGATATAGAATCTATTAAAAAACTCAAATGGCAATGGCCTGGTCATGTTGCAAGAATGTCAGACAACCGCTATACATCACGAATCACAACGTGGATCCCCAGAGATGATATATGAAACTGTGGCCGGCCAAAAATAAGATGGCGTGATGAACTAGACAAGTTCAGAAAGTGTTGGCTCCACGATAGAGCGGTCTGGCGAATCTTGGGGGAAGGTCTATGTCCAACGACGGACACTAAACGGCTGATGGTGATTATGATGATGATGAATTGGAGTTATCATTTTAATACATTAATTAATGGGAATGTGGTATCTATGTAATACATATACGACACATACATATGAAGGTATTTGAAACTGAAGTCATAGCCGCTGCACGCAGATAAAAATGAACACAAATTAATACTATACAGAAATCTCAGACATAAGTCGTATTATCTCGCTGTATATCAAACGAAAAAATGTAATTACTTTGTAAGTAAAAACTGTATGTGTTTTAATATTTAGGTGTAATTTCTTAATTTAGGTCCCCTTTTTAACATATGCTACAGGCCCCGCAACAGCTTAGTCCGGCTCTGTGTATAAAGGAAACGTAACCATCAACCAAAACTGTCAACAGCAACATAGGTTTCTTCAGTTTTTAAGCTGGTCTGGTTGGCTGGCTGGCCATCTATGTATCACGCATACAATCCCGACCAATAGAGCTACAGAGACTGAACATTTAAACATCTACTCCATATTATGACTAGAAAAAACTTTTTAAATATTTTTTTTTAAATACCCCCTAAATAGGTTTTTCGTGGGGGATTCAATTTGCAATGTAAGTTTATGCAAAACAGCTCCTTTAGTTTATGTCCGGCAGCATCCAGGCTGTTTTTTTTCTT
>VCCN01005280.1:3419459-3435092 GCA_006491835.1 Architeuthis dux | reverse complement strand
AAAATAAAAACATCTATGCCATAAATCAAAATCTTGGCTTTCTTTTTTCACTTTTTTCTTAAACTATCTCCCCACCTCTCTCTCTATCTCTTTTGATTATATGAACTTTTTATCCTTGTTTGGTTTAATATACACTTCTGATCAAATTAAATATAGTATGTATTTATTTTTGGTAAAAGAAGTTAAAACTATGTATATACCTTTTTTACAAAAAATAATTATATACGTTGTTTTAATTTGAGCAAAAGTTTATATTAAACCAAACAAGGATAAAAACAACTATTTTTTTTACAATCAAAAGGTTATATAATTTTTTTAAAAAGAAGTAAATACGTAGTGTTATTCGCTAATTAGGCAATTTCGCGGATTTGGCGTAACAATACAAAAGTTGCAGTAATCATTATCAGTAGTGTTACGTTATAGGGTTTGATGATATGCAAACGACTCGTTTGTTGTACTGGTGTGTATAGTTGAAACTGGTCGGATATCGTTTGAAGTTCATTCTCCGTCCGTGTGCCGTGGCTTTTTCTGAAAGGAACTCACATGAAAGACAACTGGTTCATTGAGAAAAACGAAGTCTGATTTAAAATATTATGTTCGTTTTTATGTGACTTTACTCGTAGCGAGTCTCAGGGAATCTGCACTGTAAGATACGTGATACTACAACATCTACTGTCAACACACTCTGTAGGTTAAAGTTCTTATCCAGAATATTGTTGAATTTTAAGTTGTCAAACGATGTCAAACAAACAGACAAAGTAAAGCTGCTAATGTGTTTCTCTTTTAAACTCTGTAAGTCGCATCTATCTCTATATTTTTACACTTCACGTCAAAACATTACATGATTGTTTTGTTTGCGTCAGTAAATTCTTTAGCCGGATCAGCCGACATTTCTTTGTTATTCTAAATTCTTGTACAAGCATTCCATAATCGGGATTCAATCTGTAATTCTTTTGTTTGTTATTTTAACAAAACAAAACCCTCATTTTAATAACATTCCTTACTTTCAATTTCAGTTAAATACAAAACAATTCATTTTGTTTACCATTTGTCAATATAGCCCTCATCCTAATTCCTGGCCTAGCAAATACATTTTATATACACACTGCATTATTTTGAATATACGCATTTAAACTTATTCTATCTATCTATCTATCTATCTATCTATCTATCTATCTATCTGGGTCATATTGCTACAGAAGTAGGAGTGGAGTTTGACCCTGCAGAATCCAGGCATGTTTATTCTGTATTCGGAATTTATCTGTATAAGTCTTTCATGAATCTTCTTTTTAAACAAAACTAATATTTTATACTAAACTGTCCTCTCACGACTCTACAATACCAGTATTCTACACCAAAGTGTCCCCTTTTGCCTTTTCCAGGCCTATGCCAATTGTCTCACCTAGCCCCCTCCCTGTGTCCTGGACTATAGGGCAGCCTTAAAAATATTTTAGATATCAAAACAACCTTATTGTATGTTAAACTAGACCTAATTACAAGATATTTTCAGTTGCAAGTTTTCTGAAATCTTTTTGTTTATTCTGATGAAGTGATCATATATGGTGCCTCGCCCAAAAAGTGACCAAAAATGGAAAATATAAAAAGAATTAAAGTAGTAACCTAAATAAAACATAGAATTAAAGAATAACATCCAATAAAATATATAGATACAAAAAATAGATATTGACAAAAAAAAGAAATAACACCTCCGGGTTGATTTTAAAATGTTATTGTGCGGGCCAAAAAACAGGCTAATTTAATGGGGTGTGGTATGCCTCAAAACAGTTTCTATCTTTGTTTAAGCACAAGTTTACTTTGCAAAGCTTGCAGACCACATTGGTATGGATTATGTTGTCTTTCTGGCTACAATATTTGCATGTGGTTGACAGGTCCTCAGGTGATCATATATAGTCAGTCGCTCCATAAAGAGTTAAAAGTTAAACAATTCGAAAAATTCCCTCTGTACATAATGACATAAATTGCTGACATTTTCTTCATATTTAAAAGCCTGATACAGCATTACTCAACTAAAAGCAACGCTCGATTTTTCTTAGAGTTTCTAAATAAAAGGATTTTTCATTGATAGTATTGATTTCTCTAAAGTACTTGCGCTAATTGGACAAGAGTAACGAATGAATTTTTTTGATGAAATCAAAGCAGGGAAAAGACACTGAGCGCCACTATCGGCTGACATGAATCTCGATCGATTTTCAGAAAATCTCTCAACTATTCATTTGATCGGCAAAGAAAATCAACGTAATATTTATATCAATAGATGATGGGTTTGTTTGGAGAGCTGATCCTCGAGTTAATCTCACCGATTAGCCATAAGTAATTCGCAGTCATGATCAGTTGGCGTCCGGATTTCTTTGACATGTTCAGATTTGGGCAATCTTATTAGGAATCGGCGGATTTCTGCAGCCTTCTTCAAGTCACGTAGAATGTTGATTTTGGGATGATCAGGAGGAAGAGGAGAGCAAGGATGAAGAGTAAGTACAACATTCTTCTGTTGAAGAGGAGAGCAAAGAGGGAGAATAAGTACGGTTTTTTAAATGTTAAAAATGGAGAGCAAGGATGGAGAGTTAGTATGAATTTGTTCCGTCGAAGAGGAGAACAAAGAGGAAGAGTAAGTACGATATTGTATGTCAAAATAGAGAGTAAGTTCGAATATCTACTGTCGGAGCGGAAATGAAAGGATGAAGAGTAAGTACAACATTCTTCTGTCGAGGAGAGCAAAGAGGGAGAGAATACGTACGGTTTTTTTTAATGTTAAAATGGAGAGCAAGGATGGAGAGTTAATATGAATTTCTTCTGTCGAAGAGGAGAACAAAGAGGGAGCGTAAGTACGATATTTTATGTCAAAATGGAGAGTAAGTTCGAATTTCTACCCTCGTAGAGGAGAGCAAGGATGAAGAGTAAGTACGAATTTCTTCGGTCGAAGAGGAGAGCAAGGAGGAAGAGGAAGTACGAATTTCTTCTGCCGAAGAGATCAAAGATGGAGAGTAAGTAAGGATTTCTCCTGTCGAAGAGAAGAGCAAGGATGGAAAGTAAGTACGAATCTCTTCTGTCAAAACGGAGAGGAGGGATGGAGAGTAAGTAGGAATTTCTGCTTTCGAAGAGGAGAGCAAGGATGACGAGGAAGTACGAATTTCTTCTGTCAAAATAGAGAGGAAAGAATGAAAAATAAGGACGAATTCCTTCTGTCAAAGAGAAGAGCAAGGATGGAGAGTAAGCATGATTTAGTCTGTCTTTGAGGAGAGCAAGGATGGAGAGTAAGTATGAATTGCTATTGCCGAAGAGGAGAGCAAGGACGAAGAGTAAGTACAAACCAGGATTGGATAATATATTCCTCGATCTTTATTGTAACTTTTTCTTCATATTCGTTCTCCAGCCCGTCAGGGGGGGCTCAGACTGATCGACAGACGCAAAGAGGGGGCACACGCTTGTACTTGTTGCAATCGCTTGTGCTTAGGGCTGAGGCGGAAGCGTTGTTGTTTGTGTGTGGATGATGAGACTGCGACGAGATTAGAACAACAACTGGTCGGGCGATCGGGATTTACGTTCTGCCAAAATGGATAAGGCAAAAGCTCGTACAAGCACTTACAGCCTCAAGATTTCGACAAGAAGCTTTTGGCCCGCAGGAATCCCAGCGGAATTACATTAGCATTAGAAATAGATTTTCGATAAAAAAAACAAACTTATCACGATTGTCGAAAAAATAAGTTTCGATTATTTACATTTTTGTTTTGTTTTTATTATTAGAGTTTTTTTTTTAATGTAAACACCATTTTAAAGATGAATTTAAATTTAGTTTTGTTTATGTTCACGTCTGTTTCAAAATGTATACGGAAAAACTGTACATAGCGCTTCTTTTTTGCATCGCTTTGTAACAAGGGTTAGCTAATTAGTTCTGCTCGCTATTTCCACTGTAGTGAGTCTGTATCTCACTGGGTGCCATACACTTGTGACCGTGTAACAGACTAAGCTAAACTTAGTAAATACTTTAGGTGCATTTCCGTTGTGTTGTGGCTAAGTAGCAGGACTACTAATACCGTAACATAGTCACGACACAAGGCAATGTACCTAAAGTATATACTAACCTGGAGTTTTACTATAACTACAACTATTACTAATAGTAGTAATAGTAGTAGTAGTAGTAGTAGTAGTAGTAGTAGTAGTAGTTATAGTATCGGAAGCCAGCAGCCAAACGGACACACACACACATAAGCATTAGAACAGCGTTCCGTGTTTGTGTGTTTACAATACCTCCTTCATGTCTGTCTGTTTGTTGCCTTTTATCACAATGCTTTATCTAATAAAAAATAAATCAGGATAATATTACTATTACGAAAACAACTAGTGCACGTAAAAACAATAAACAAACATGTCACTGAACGGTCCGGCAAGAATAAAGGATGGGTCCAAGGATTAGATTTGATCTTCTGCCATCCGGTAGAGTTCTAGTAGCTCAGTCTGTACAGCAGCGCCGTGCATAGGCATCTTCAGAGGTGAAACGAACGCGAGTTCGAGTCTCGCCTAGAACCTGTTGTTTATTTCCAATCAGCCCGTTTGGTAAAGCAAGTCGAAAAAAAAATAGAAACCATTTTATTTTCGCCAGGAATCTTTTGTGCTTTGAATCCGTTAGACCGTAACAATCTTCCTGGGATTTGTTAGTTTTTAGAAAAAATGTTTTTTAAGGTTTTACAAGGGGAATTCTATTTACAATGCAACTGTATGTTAAACGGGACCGTTACTTTCTGTTCGTTTTATGGAAGTGAGGCTTTGAAGTATTCGTTTACTTCTCTTCCCTGAGGGTACGCGTGTGTCAGCCAGGGAGTATGCGGGCGGGGGGTGAGATGGGGTCTCGCGAAGCTGTCTCTATTTTTTTCGACTTGGTTAACAGATATAGATCTTAACCTGAAAGAAAATACTATTTAACAACTAATAATGATTGGCAATGCTTCATCTAATAACATATAAATAAATCAGGATAGTATGACTTATATGCTAGATTTCCTCCATTAAGGATACTAAAATTGCCATTAGTACTAATCAGGTGATAGATTTCCACTCGTATAGTACAATGACTAACAAAATACGTAGGAAGCGATTTTGTTTTTCGGGAGGCTTTGAAATCCACTCTGTCAGAGTTTTTTTCTTTTTCTTTTCCACGTCTACTTCGTTGAGATAAAGTCGCATTAAAAAACGGTTTATATTCTTCATAATCGGATCGACTTGTAAAGTACACAAGAATAAATTCTTCGAGCAAAACATCTGCTTGAAAGAATTACAAGGCGTGGTCTCCTAGTCTGAACAGGATAGTTCTTATAGATGTGAATGTCTCAAATGATCTAACATTTTCCTACCCTCAAGAACAGCTTCTAGTTTGTGCTAATACCATTCATTGTATAGCCTATTTTTTGTTTTTTGTTTTGTACTCTGTAATGCAGTTCATCTTAGAGAAGGTTACTCTGACAGAAGATAGCTGGTCCCTGGTCCCAAGCCCGGGTAAACGGAGAGGGTTGGGCGTGAGACTAGCAATTCCACCCCGAAAAAACCTGCCTGCTAATGTGTCTGCGGCCTTACGCTCCATAAGGAGACTACACGAATAAAACAAAAACAGGTCTGGTTAGTCACTCAATAGAAACCGTCATATGACCAACGTCTTTTGGCAGCAATGTCGTGTTGGGGATGATCAATTAAAAAAAGAAAGAAAAAAAACAGGTCTGGTTAGTCACTCAATAGAAACCGTCGCGTGACCAACGTCTTTTGGCAACATACCGTGTTGGGGCGGGGGGGGGGGGGGGTGACCAATAAAAAATAATTGGACAAAGGGGTGATCAATGAATAAATCACCCGCTTTTCGTTGGGTAGTGATCACTAAAAAGGTTCGGAATGAAAAAAAACAAAAAAATTAAGGGACCAATTTAGCATAAACTTTAATTGTAAATTGAAACACCTACTAAAAGTCTATTGGAGGAGGGGGTTTAAAAACGAAAGTAAATGTTTTTTCTAGACATAACGAGGAGTAAATGTTTAAATGTTCATCCCTCCATTGGTGCGGCCAGTGCGAGCGACACGTACATAGATAGATAGATAGATAGATAGATAGATAGATAGATAGATAGCCAGCCAGCTAGAATCACTTAAAAACTGAAGAAACCTATGTTGATAGTTTTATTTGTTTGGCAGCACGTCGTGTTGGGAATGATCAATTAAAAAATTGAAAAAAGGGGTGATCAATGAATAAGTTTCTTCTCTCGCCTTTTGTTGGGCAGTGATCACTAAAAAAGTTTGAATTTTCAAAAAATAAGCGAGAACACAAACTAAGGTACCAATTTAGCAAAAACTTACATAGCAAATTAGGAGGGAATTTTCAAAAAACAAAAGAAAGTTTTTTTCTAGATATAATAAAGAGAAAATGTTTAAATATTCAGACCTCTAACTTCATTGGTGCGGTCTGTACGGGATACATGCATACATAGCCAGCCAGCCAGACCAACTTGAAAACTGAAGAAACCTATGTTGACAGTTTTGGTGACAGTTTTGGTTGACGGTTTCTAATAATGATAATCCACTAATATAATGAACAGAGTGATGTTCTTTGTTTCTCATTCCGTAACCATGTTCTCTTCCACTTAAAGGTAACAAGTTTGCTGATAAAAGAATATCTCCTACCCACCATAAATAGAAACTGTCATGGGACCAACGTGTTTTGGCAGCATGTCGTGTTCGGGATGATCAATTAACAAAATTGAAAAAAGGAGTGATCAATGAATAAGTTTCTTCTCTCGCCATTTGTTGGGCAGTGATCACTAAAGAAAGTCTGAATTTACAAAAAAAAGCGTGGACACAAACTAAGGGACCAATGGACTCTTCCACAGAAATGAGTTTTTTTTAGTTTCTTTTCTTTAAAAAATCAGCTAATAGAATTCAAATACAGATATCCTCCGCTTTTCGAAAGTTCGCTTTACGCCACTTTTTCGCTTTTTCGAGAAGCTAGCTATTATAGAGGCAGCGCACACCCCCTCTCTTTTACACCCAAGTCTCCTGTAAGCTTCCACCACCATAACCTCGATGACATATCATTCTCACAACTTTTTAAATTTGGGGACGCTCAAAAATTCTCTCCAAATAAATCAATGGAAATTGCTTCTTCGCTTTACGCCATTTCGGCTTACGAGCGCCTTTTAATGGAACGCTCTACTTTCGGATAGCGGGGTAAACCCGTATATCAGTGAATTTCTTTTTAACGGCGATTAATTAGTAATAATAATAATTATAATTAGAAACCGTCAACCAAAACTGTCGCCGAAACTGTCAAAATAGGTTTCGTCAGTGTTTGTATTGGTCCAGCTGGCTGTCTGGCTATGTATGTATGTATCACGGTAACTGATAATTTCACCTTATTATATCTAAAAAGATTTGTTTTTGTTTTTTCAAAATCCACCTCTCACAAATACTTTTTTTTAGAAGTGTGTTCAGTTTGCAGTGTACGTTTATGCTAAATTGATCCCTTAGTTTGTGTGCGTTTGTTTTTTGAAAATTCATATTTTTAGTAATCACTGCCCAACAAAATGGGAGAGAATTAACTTTGATCACCCCTTTTTTCCAATGTTTTAATTGATCATCCCCAACGTGGCATGCTGGCCAAAGACGTTGGTCACGCAACGGTTTCTATCGTGTGACTAATTATTATTTAATTTGTATTTTAAACCATTATTATTAATTTTGGATATACTTTATAATACCCGTGAGCGGCAGAGGCGCGTCTGACCAGTAGGAGCACCGAGAAACCACTACATGGCGTGGGTTGAGCAAAGTCTCAAAATAATAACTTCTGCTCTGCTTGACCAGGACTGTTAGAGCGCAGTTGAAGTAAACTAGATGAACTTGATTGAACGTCTCTACTGCGTCGTGTCATGTTTGGCACCAAACATAAGCTTAGTCTATGCAGACGACATCAATAGAAAAGAATGGTCGGTTTTCGGTTGTCAGAAGCTTCGATAAGTGTTTGTGTACCTGTGATGAAAATGAAGCCACTAACAACCGCAATATCACCGTGCAACGCGGTTTTTGTTCCTGGGTAGTGAGTTTTATTTTCTGATTGATTATGTGTAACAAGCAAGGGCGTATCCAAGGAATCTTCCAAGGTCTAGAATATTTCCGAAAATGTGTATTTATACTGTTTTATGAGCGTCTCCCGAGTTTTAAATCTTTTCGTCTCAACACATGACAACCTTCAAGACCCTCAGAATCTTGCCGAAAATTTGTATTTATACTGTTTTCTGGGCGTCTTCCGAGTTTTAAATATTTTCGTCTCAACACGTCTTAGAATGTTTCTGAAAGTTTTTATTTATCTAAGGCTCTTTGGAACTGTTCCAAGTGCGCCTCAAATGATGGGTACAGCCGTCTTCTTAATGTTACACGATTTCTTCAGTTATCTAGCTTTTCATTCTAATCTACTTTCACACTGTGATAACATCATCTACTACCTGACAATCTCTTTGTTCAGAATGTGTGTGTATATGTAGCGAATCCTATAACATATATATACAATTTGTATATGCTCTGTTTTATTGTTTCATTAATTTATTCACTAAAATATTGAGCACTATGTACATTCAACATATTGTGTTTCTTTAAAAACACAAAATACACACACACACACACACACACACACATATATATATATATATATATATATATATATTTGTTATGGCAGTCATGTCTTAAATTCGCAGACGAAGATTTCAAAGGGGATTTCACATCTGCTGTAGGTTCACTGGTGGCCTGCGGGGCCTTACGAGATAGACATTTTTCCACAGTCAAGGGCATAACAAGCAATTGACTAGACGATTAGCTTTCAACAAGATTGAATTCTCCTAAAGCTGATTTTTATTCAGACATACGAGGTCTGTCCAGAAATTATCCCAGCGACTCTTCGAAATAATCTGCAAAGTCCACTTTCGAGATCGCCATTAGCTGTGTGGTGGCATTTTCTCTTATCGAGCAAATTAAAACCTACGACGAGCAAATTAAAAACTACGTCGAGCAAATTAAAAACTACAACGAGCAAATTAAAAACTTCGGCGAGCAAATTAAAAAATACTGCGAACAAATTAAAAAATACAGCGAGCAAAATCAAAAACACATCGAGCAAAATCAAAAATACAGCGAGCAAAATCAAAAACACAACGAGCAAAATCAAAAACGCAGCGAGCAAAATCAAAAATACAGCGAGCAAAATCAAAAACAAAGCGAGCAAAATAAAAAACACAGGGAGCAAAATCAAAAACAGAGCGAGCAAAATCAAAAATACAGCGAGCAAAATCAAAAACAGAGCGAGCAAAATCAAAAACACATCGAGCAAAATCAAAAACAGAGCGAGCAAAATCAAAAATACAGCGAGCAAATTAAATATAACGGCAAGAAAAATGAATCGATGAACATGAATAATCAAATAATTACATTTACTGCTTCAATCGCTGAAAATTAAGTTTTTTAGTTAAACTAGTTGAATCTTTTCTCTTAATAAAGCTAATGGGTCTTTTACGTTAGTCCCCCAGACAGTGCACAAGCTCATTCAATGGCGTCCCACTGCCGACTGAGTTATCCCACGGGAGAGTGTCTATTCATGCTTGCGCAGTAAGGTCTCCTCTGATTGGTTGCCAAAATTACGTAAATACTGCGAAATCGGTTCCCGGGATATTTAAAATGGCTGAATACTTTCCGGACACACATCGTACATTGGCTATTATCAAAAGTAGCATATGTGTAATTGTCGATTTTAACGCTTAAAATGTAGTTGAAATGAAATCGACTCTTACACGAATATATACGCTAAAATACCCCCCCCCCCATTTTTTGGACGTGCCAACACATGTACAATATGCATGTATATACGTGTGTATATCCATAAGCGTTTGAATAAAAAAGGGGGGGGGTTGAAACTTATGCTTAGCTATATGTCGTGATTTCTAGAGATCTGACTCGTACAAGCGCCCAAAGCAGACGAAAAATCAGCTTAAACCATTTGGGGATCATTGCTATTTCTCCCCTTTCCCTCCCTGGTTTACTGCTTATTTTCAACGATGACGACGTTGATCAGATGCAAAACTATTTAGCCATGGAAAGAGCAATGCTAGGGATAATTCTAAGAGATAGAAAAAGCACAAAGTGGGCGGACCAGGGTGAAAGATATTGTTATGATATGTGTTTCCGGACACCTGGGAGGAAATGTAAGTGAACCCAGTCACCTCAGGAAATAAGTATATTGTCTAAATGTTGTCAGTGTTCAAAGCAGGAAATGGGAACCGGTGATTGACACCACGTAAGCTAGAGAAACGTATAAAGCGGAGCCGAAAGGCAGAAGACTGCCATCCCTGGAAGTGGACAGAAATCTCGACATTCAAAGAAGCCACAGACATCAGCGGATCCGAAAGGCACAAGCTGGGGACAGACTGGCTGTTCTCTTTATCATCTCTCCCCCACTCTTCACTCTCCGGCCGACAAAGATGTATGTTGTGTAATAAAAATATGTCCAGATATTTTTATAAGCAAGTCTTCGAGTTTCCTTTATAATGAAGTCCAGTACAGCCGCTATACAGCAATATTATACAAATAATTAAGCGACATAAATGGCGATGGGCTGGTCACCTAGCAAGAAGAAATGACAAGGCTAACTGGTGCCCATGGGACAGCAAACGCAGTAGTAAAAGATGGAGGGATGAGAGAGAAAGGTTTGCCGGTAAAACATGGCAGAGATCAGCGCAATCAATGTCGTCATGGAAGGGGATGGGGAAGGCCTTTGTCTAGCAGTGGATGACGATGATGATAATATATTTCATTTTAGTTTCAGTTGCTTTTCATTCCAGCTATCCAGACCGTCATTATACGGTAATTAGTAAACAGCCCAGATCTGAAATAAAGAACAAGCTCTCGGCAAGACTTGAACCCGTATACCTTTTGCCTCAGGGGGCCTATTTTTCTGTAACAGTTACTATAAACACTTGAGCTACAAAATCAAATCTAACCATATAAACTTACTCTTTATTTCTCCCCCGATCACTCGGTGACGTATTTGATGTTACTATTTTGTTTATATACACTGGTAGTATTAGTAGTAATATCTTGAATTGTTATTATTAACATTAAATATGGCCGCGCCGAACGATCGGGGAAAATCGGGGGAAATAAAGGATGAGTCTATATGGTTAGATTTGATCTTCTGCCAACCGTTAGCTCTCTTAACTCAAACGGCTACAGTATCACTGTAAGATAGGCTTCCTGAGGTAAAAGGGATTCGAGTTCGAGTCTTGCCGAGAGCTCATTCTTTATTTCTGATCCGAGTTGTTCACTAATAGCCGAATAGAGAATGACGGTCGGAGTAGTTGCTATGAAATGCAACTGGAATTAAGCTTTAAAAAAATCTTAAAAGTATCAAGGCCCCCGGCAGAAAACGATTGAGAGAGAGAGGGAGAAAAAGGGGGGAGAGAGAGAGCGAGCGAGAGAGAGAGAGAGAGAGGTGAGGAGAGAGAGAGAGAGAGTGTGGTGGGCCCAGATGGTGTTTGTCTTTCACAACCGATATAATATAGTATTCTCATTCAATGGCGTCCCACTGCAGACTGAGTTGTCCCACGGGAGAGTGTCTATTCATGCGTCCACTAACGAGTGGAATTAGTTGTTTATTCGGACCGTTAACTCCGAATTACCCGATTTTCATTCTAATCGGTTTAGCATTACCAAATATTTGTTGCATATTGCCATATGTTTTTTTACATATAAAATGTAAACAAACAATCGGATCGACCGTAACTCACCATTTTTCAATTCTTGGCGTTTTGTCAACATCATAGCCAAATTTCAGCAATATCGGTCAAAATTTGAGAAATTTTACCAATTGTAAAGTAGTGTCCTTGCGCTGACTACGGCATCAGCTATCCCTGCCCGGGCTCCGTCCGCATATCACATGTGAAATTGACTAAGAGGCGACAAGCACCCGAAGTAGCGTCACTCACTTCGCCAGCTAGTTTACCCATAGCCTGAAGGGGGAGAGATGCATTCATGCCTTTCCCAAACGTATCTGTGCGAAGTATAACCAAAAGATTGGCCCGCAAACTAACAACCATGCAACGTGTACAAGAGAGGTCCATGCTTAACATCACATGGAGAGATCACAAGACAGCACAGTGTATTAGAGAAAAAAAAGAAAAGAAAAGAAAAAAAAACAGATAACACATTGTCAACCATTGTTAATTTCTGCGGTTGACCCTCAAACTGAGAACCATGCAACGTGCACAGGACAGAATCATGCTCAACATCACATGGAGAGATCACAAGACAGCGCATTATATTAGAGGGGAAAAAACAGGAGTCAGAGATATCATAGAATCCATTAGAAAACTCAAATGGCAATTGGCTGGTCATGTTGCAAGAATGTCAAACAACCGCTTGACATCACGATTAACAACGTGGATCCCCAGAGATCATATGTGAAACTGTGACCAGCAGAAAATAAGATGGCGTGACGAACTAAAGTTCAGAAAGCTACGCACACGATCGAGAAGTCTGACGAATCTTGGGGAAGGTCTGTGTCCAACGACGGACGCTATGATGATAATGAACGCAGATCTGCGTCAAAGTTTGAACTCAGCTCGCCAATTCCACTATTCCATGCTGCTAACCCCTTGACTGTCAGAGCTTCCTCCGTGGCTGCTGTGGTTTTGTTTTTCACGTCGAATAAGCGAGTCATGGTGGCACGTGCGCATGCGCGATGATAGAACGTTAGGCTTTTCTATCTCAACGTTGAGCGGCTCCATTTTCTTTTTTCTTTTCGTTTTCCTTTCCTGGAACACTTGGTATATATTTCACAATTTTCTGAAGACAAGTTAATTAAATTTTACTCATAAAACAAACTGTCATCCTTGTCATGTTGAGTTTGACTACGGCTCCGTCGTACATATGCGATAACATAACCATGGCGAATATCGGCAGTTGTAGGATTTTATCTTTTTTCAAGAGATTAAAATGAGGAAACCTGTTCAACTCAAAATGAAACAATGAAACACGGAAGATATGTCATCCTTTACACTTGACGTTGCTGGACAAAATTAGTAGCGGCGTGGCTTTGTTTAGCAAATCTAAGAATGGTTCCAGGAATTGAGCTTTGAAAAAGTAAGACACGTCTGCATTTGATCGTATATAGCAGTGGTACACGGTTAGAAACAACTACAGGCCAGTAGACAGGAAGCTCACAAGACAGAAACTCGGGACTCAGAACAGAGAGGCAGACCGCCTGAGACGGGCCGGAAGGCACGAGACCGGTGTCCCTGTTGGGGACAGACTGTCGGTTCTCATTATCTCTCTCCCACTCTTAATCCTCCGGTCGACTAATTGTATATTATGAAATAAAAACTTGGTGTGATTCTTATTCATTGCTGTCACTTGGTAACGTTTTACATTTTAAAATTTAATCCACTCAACGTTTTAAATCTCCCCACGCAAAAAATCATAAGTTCTTTGATTTATCATTTCATTATTATTGATTTGTTTTTAACTATTTACCTTCATCGTAATAGTTTAATTGCTCTTTATCGCATTTAAAATTTAAAAAATTTGATTTAATAATCTAATTATATTGTTATTTAATTGTTTTGTATTAAAATAATTTACTTAGTTTTGTCTTCAAAATAGACTTAAATAGAAGGAAGTGTATTTGCGATGAGCTATATGAAGTTTGTTTTTACTTGCGCGATCGAACGTCACTGTTTTGGACAAGTCTCTTCTCGCAAGGGATTATTTTCGTGGATGTCTGGTCTCGAAAAAGTTGTTTTTTTTAAATTCAAGGGAAATAACTTTGTTGTCTTAATTGTTGGATCCCAGTGTTGTATCGGTACTCAAAAACACATTTATTTCCTTGGATCTTAATATCAAATTCGTTAGATACATTCTTTCAGAAACGAAATTGAGTGTTTTATTCACTTATAAGTGACTTTTAGTAGCAGTATCACCTATATACCGGTCGTGATTAACAGCCCAACTCCGTCAGCCGGTCTGCAAGACTATTGTCAATATTAAACCGGTCTGCTGTCCAAAAAAGGTTGGGTACCCCTGGATAGGACGCATCAGTATATAAAAAGTAAGTCCATTTCATATATTTAAAAACATATTACTGTGTATGATCTCCGTCTTCTTCTATGTGCCATGTCCCTTCAGTGCGTGCACGATTATGGATCTCCACAGCTTCTTTTCCCTTGTCACTCTCAGCAAATCCCTCTCATCTACGCCTTCCGGTATTATTTCTGCCATCCATCTGCTCAAACCCATCGAGTAGGTTACTTGCTGCCTACCTTTGCTCCTTTGCCTTCTATGCAGTAGCGTTATGTTATGATATACTGTCACAGAGGTCATTTCCAGGCCAACACCTGTGCGGAAGTGGAAGTGATCCGGTCACCTTAGGAAATGCGTGGGTGTCCAAAAACAGGATGTGGAAACTGTAAATGACACGCTGGCAGTGGGCGTATGGAAGCACATAAGAGAGAGAGAGACACAGACAGGCCAGCAGACAGGAAGCTCACAAGACAGAAACCCGGGACTCAGAACAGAGAGGAAGACCGCCTGAGCCGGGCCGGAAGGCACGAGACCGGTGTCCCTGTTGGGGACAGACTGTCGGTTCTCATTATCTCTCTCCCACTCTTAATCCTCCGGCCGACTAATTGTATATAATGAAATAAAAATATGTTCTCATATGTTTAAAAACAACTTTCGTGTCTTCCTTCCTTTGATTGTCCAAGTTCACGATTTTCGTCCCGAGGACGAAGGCACTATACAGCAGTTAAATTCTCCAAACACAAGAGATACAAGGAGATTTCTAAAAATAATAAAACGTAGACATTGAACCTCAGACCATGACCATATTTTATAGTATGCTGTAAGCATAGTGTCCCCTTTACAGCTGGGAGAACTTTAGAAGCCAATTTCAGTCTACGATAATGAAGGATAAATATTGAGAAGGATAAATATTGGTTTACAGATACATCTTGCTTCTACATATGGGCTACAGGGAGATGTTCTAAAAGTTGAAATTGAAACTCAGGCCAATTTAATGGTCATATTTGATGTCAAACAGGATGGATAGGCCCATAAGTCCTTGGTCCTTTGTAATTCAGTACATGGTTTGGGGCACCAATCACGCGTGTGTCTTGGACAAGATAGCCCGAGTGGATCATTCTCCAGGCTTCTTCAATCCTAGTCTTTTTACACTGTGCTCAGCAAAGAGGCATTGAACCATTTTTTAAAAGTCCTAGGTATGACTCGGCCAGGGATTGAACCCATGACCTACAGATCCGGAGGCGAGCACACTACCACTGGGCCACGGTGATCGGTAGGCACATAGGAAGCACACCCTTTTCGGCTGGGAATCTTCAGAAACAAATTCTAGCCCAGGATAATCAAGGCTAACATATGAGTCATAAGGCGAGATCACATTGATATCACGTCACGTGAACCCATGCAAGCTCACGAGGCCTCAAAACCATGACAATCAGCAGTAGGATTCACACATGAATTATAAACAACTTCGTGTTTCTATAACATTTTCAATCAGAAGTTCTTCCGTGTCTAGATTAGAGA
>VCCN01005280.1:3175292-3187236 GCA_006491835.1 Architeuthis dux | reverse complement strand
ACGACGACGACGGCTATGATGGCTATTGCTGCTGCTACTAGCGTAATTATTTATGTATAATAAGGCCCCCATGTATAATACACACCGCTAATTATGGGCTATTAAATTCTGGGGAAAATATATCTCGTGTATAATATGCTCTGACTTTTCAAAATTTGTAGCAGCTGAATTTAACTTTAGTTCAACTTTTTACCCGGTTCGTATCGACTAAAAAATAAGATTATATATAATTTATATTACGTTCTTAAACACGAAATTTACACAATATTTAGAGCAAACGCACAGACATGTTCACACAGAATTACAACAAGCTAGCTGCGAAAATAAGCTTACACTAAGAGGAACACAATTATTAACAAACAAGCACACATTCTAGTGGTTATTTCTGTGAAGCCGTGTAACCAGAAGTGGTTACTACTACTACGTCCGCGTGTGGCATACACAAGGTACTAGACGGTCAACAATACAGCGCGAAATAAAGTCAGAAGATAAAGACGGTGACAAGAGGAAATGGGGGATCTGCCTGATCATGGCAGCTATGTTAGGCAAATTCTCAAGGTGTAGTACCTGAGAGATGAACTTCCGATGTATAGGATGTGGGTTCAAGTCTCGTCTGAAGCTACTTCATTATTTCATAATCCCACTGTTTAATCGAACGGCTGGCCATTATTTTTGATACGATGCAAGAACAGAGATAAAGAAAACTTGTCAAAAATATAAACAATACTTAAAATACGAGGTCTCTCCAAAAGTATCCAGAACTTTAATGTTAACTAAATAAAACAGCCTACCTTGGGCAATGGCGCCTTAGTCCACTTCAAAGTACTTCCCGGCCCGTGGGACCTCACACGCTTATCCCATCGTCCCACCCACTTTTCAAAACAGTCTGCAAAGATTATCATCAGCTACGTCGTCACGTTCTCCTTAATCTTGTGCACGGTCTGAAGTCTTTTGGGGGGAAAACCCAAACGTCGCAGAGAGCCAACTGTGGACTGTGGTGGGGCTGACAGACCTGTTTGATGCGATGTTTTGCCTAAAAAAAACTACACAAAACATGAAGAACTAGCATTCCAAGGGAAATTATAATTCACCACCACTTATATATGGTTCTTTTTACCTCGAGTAGAAATCAGTTAAAAGTTCAAATTTTCAAAAAACAAGCGAGACTGCTGCTGGACACAAACTAAGGGATCAATTTGGCATAAACTTACATTGTGAATTGAACCCCCCCACATATTTTGGGCGTGAATTTTCAAAGAAACCTACTCATTTAGGGGAGTGTGTGTGTAACATTTAAGTTTCTACTATAAACGGTTTGGTCTGGGCAAAGTCCAGATACATGGATATATAGATAGATACATATAAATGTCAGAACACATGAATAATCTAAACCCAGCAACAGTGTTTAGACCTGTCTATTGTTTGTAGCGGTGAGTAATAACTCGCTCGGTCATTGTGAATGCTACGATAACACAGAACTCAAGCTCACTCAATGGCGTACAAGTGCCGAATGAGTAACACCATGGGAGAGTGTTCCGTTCACCAATGCGCAGTAATGTCCCCTCTGGTTTGTTGCAAAGTTACATCAAGGCCGTGTAAATTGTTTAGACCGAATCGAGACCAAACAACAATATCTTGTAATAATCTCAAAATACTTTATATGACATTGATATACTCTTGACAGTCTGAAATGAAATACGAGGTCTGTCTGGAAAGTATACAGCCATTTTTAATATCTCGAGAACCGGTTGCGCGGGTTCGAGGTAACTTGGCAACAAAATCTAATTGTCTGATAAGTGAAAATTTAATTTTAGGAATTATGAAGCTGGTTATTTTGACGAATAACTTAAGCGGGCCAATAATTTCACTGCTGCATTGGCGAACCTTATGAACCTCCGTATGGTGAAGTGAGTGACGTCTCTTCGGATGCTAATCGCCTCTACGTCTATGGTATCATAGTAACTGATAAACTATGATACTCCAGGTATATTGCCAGTGCTGCTTCTAAGGCAAGCAGGGTGCTATGACTAATAAAGCATACTTTTTGCATATATATACAAGGACTCGTTCCTTATACTATATAAGACTTACGTCCGTCCACACCTCGAGTACTGTGCACAGTCCTGTTCACCGTACTTGGAGAGAGATACAAATCTTTTTTTTTAAAGTCCAGAGACAAGCAACTAAGTTAGTACCGAAATTAAAAAGTACGAGTTATGACGATAGGCTAAAAGTGTTAGGATTAACATCGTCAGAAAATAGGAGAGATCGGGGAGACTTAATAGAAATGTTTAAGATTATGCGTGGTTTAGAAGTAATAAACCCTGGTGTAGCCAGCGTAAGGGAACTACTTTTCTTTTCACTCTATGAACCTTATATTGATCTTCCACGTATCGATCGTTGCAAAGGAGTTGTTGAAAATCTCGCAAGAAACAAAGGAAAACTCGTACGACGTTTAAGGCTCTCATCGGGTAACTGACGATGCTTTAAAAAAAGATAGTTGAAATAGAACCTGGTGTCTTTCGCCCCTTCAAGAAACGAAGAAAAAAGCTTTTTAGGTTGAGATTTACGTTAAGTATCGAATCTCCAACCTTTTTTCTTTTCCTCTTTCAGCTTTTGACGAATACCATCGAATGTAAGTTTCAGAAAGTATACTTTTTCACATGTCGTGACTCTCCGATGGTATAAAGATTCTTTTTTTCACATTCAAATAGTAAAAAGGGATAGAAACAAGAAAGATCGCTCAAAAGGAAAAAAGCGATTCACGATTTAAAATTGCCTTTCTATTAAGAACAAGAACAAAATGGACGTTTCTTTGACTTGATGTATCTGAAGTTCAATTAATAAAAGTAATAAGATCGAAAAATCGAATGGAATATTGGAAAACTGTGCTCTTTTTGGAGAATTGATTTTCTTGGTGTCTTTTCAAATATTATATTTTTCTCTTTCTTTTTGTTTTTATACGATGTTTTTTCTTCCTTTTTCTAGTCTTTCTTTTTTTTCGTTTCATATTTTCTTTCTTTATTTCGTTACATATTTTCTTCATTCATTACTTTTTTTCCTTTTTTCTTTCTTCCTTCCCAGATTTTTCTTTCTTTCTTTTTTCTTTCTTTTTTCTTTCTTTCTTCCTTCCCAGATTTTTCTTTCTTTCTTTCTCACTTTCTTTTTTCTTTCTTCCTTCCCAGATTGTTCTTCCTTTTTTCATTCTTTGTTCTTCTTTATTTCTTTCTTTCTTTCTTCCTTTCGTTTTTTCCTTTGTTGTTTGTTTGTTTGTTTGTTTCTTTCTTTCTTTCTTTCCACCCTCAAGCAGGGAATGACGATTCTCTGGGTTTTTTTCTCTCTCGTTCTCTTCCCTCTTTTTCTTCCTTTCTTCTGTGTTTCTCTGCTTTTCTTTCTCTTTATATCCCTGTTATTTATTTATTTATTTATTTCTCTCCAAAATCGTCTTAGTTTCACAATATATTTTCTTGTCTTTCCCCCTCTCTCTCAGTAAAATAAATCTCTCTTTCCCTTTTGTTCTTTCCTTCCTGCTTTACTTTTCTTATCTCTCTCTTTCTTTTACGTCACCAAGCAATAAGGGAAAAGTTTGTTTTCTTCTTCTTCTTCTTCTTCTTCTTCTTCTTCTTCTTCTTCTTCTTCTTCTTCTTCTCCACCTCCTCCTCCAATCAAAGATTCGGAAAACCATACCCCCTCTCTCTCTCTTCACTTAGTGAAGGAATCCTAAAAATCACTCTTTCTTCTTCTTCTTTCTTTCTCTCTCTCTCTCTCTCTTTTGCCCCCAGTAAAGAAATCAGGAGGAAAAAAAATCAAAGAGTTCAAATCAGGAACAAAATCGAAGACTCTTCTTTTTTTCCTGTACGCATGAAACTACAAAAACGTTCCGGTCAACCAGGTAAGCCAATCACCCCCCGAAGGCGACAAGGCAGAACAATAAAAAAACAAAAAAAATATTATATTTTCAAACAAGGTCAATAGTCAATGCTTTTTTTCTTTCTTTTGGTTCGCTTGGTGCAAATTCTTTCATTCGACATTTACAATATGGCACTTTGAGGTTACGGTTGGTGACGACATCTGAAAGGATGCATCTCAATACAATTGAAGACATCTGTGTGTGTGTGTGTGTGTGTGTGTGTGTGTGTGTGTGTGTGTGCTTGAGTGCAACATTATTCGAAAACTGAGTTGATATTCGCGAGATATATAAGTCAGCAGACAAGGTAGTGCAGTGTCAAATTTGAAGTTGTTCTTTGGATCAGCGGTTCTCCAGAAATATAATGAAAAATAGATAATAAAAAAAAAAAATTAAACATTATCGATCTTTTTTCATATGTTGTACAGCCCTCTTGGTCCGCGGGGGGAAAACCCTGAACTTGGAGAAAAAAAAGGAAGATCCGAAACTTGTTTATAAAAATATGAGGATATATTTTTATTCGATAAGATACACTGTGTCGTGGCGGAGAATGAAGAGTTGGAGAGGTGGTAACGAGAGCCGACAAACTGTTCCCAACGGGGGAACTAGCCCCGTGCTCCCAGGCCCAGCTGCTGTCTGCCTCTCCGAGGGCGTCCTCTCGCTTCCGAGGTTGCTTTTATCGGGTTCGAACACCCACGCTGATTTTCCAACCCGCCTTCTGTAGCCAGGGCTCAGTCAACATCCTGCCTATGACCCCTGCACACCTGGTGTGTCTGGGCTCTGGACACCTTGCAGTTTGGGGGTTTTCGACGATATCCTGTTTATAAGTTTCAACACCTGTGGGGGGTCAACTCTGCGACCTCCGCCCACGGCTGCCTAAATATCCAACACATGGTTTCTATAAAGTATCTCCCTTGATTTCCGTTCTTTAGAATTATCTAAAGCCGGACGGGAAATGTACATGACAATTATGGCAGGCTGCACCACACACCATAAAGTCCGTCTTTTTCCAAACATGCAACTTTGGAACGAGCACTGCCCTAGTAGGACTTGACCAAGTGGCTCTCAAACTACGAACCATGCAACGCGCACAGGAGTAGATCGTGCTTAACATCACATGGAGAGATCACGAGACATCACATTAGATTAGAAAGCAAACAGGGGTCATATATACAAAACAATTAGAAAGCCCAAAAGGCAATGGGCAGGCCATGTTGCACGAACGTCTGACAACCGTGGGACATCACGACTCACAACGTGGATCCCCAGTGATCGAATACGAAACTGTGGCCGGCAAAAAATAAGATGGCGTGATGATTTGGACAAGTCCAGAACGTATTGACACTGTGCCGCTCGGGGACGAGAGAACTGGCAGACCTCGGGGAAGGCACATGTCCATTAACGGACCGTAAAAGGCTGATCGATGATGATGATGATGGCTATTTTTCCGATTTGACAGAAATCTACTTACCAGGCTGCAAGATATCCTTTTCTTGTATTCCGCCGCTTTCTACACTCACGTCAACCTGAACCTTTCAGGAACGTCTGTCATTCCGTCATAAAAAATGGCGGATATGCATTTTGCGCTTGTGCCCAGCGAAACCTATGTGAGATGTTATTTTGTGCGAGGGTTTTCAACTGATGGTAACCTGTCAGCGATCTCTCAACAACATCGGAAGCCTTTTATTCTTGCAACGTTCGTTCCTTATCTTACCAACTCCACGAAGTTATAACAAGTTTACTTATATTTTGACAGCTCCGTTAGGTGGAAGCATCGAGCGCCAGTGATGGAAATGGGGGTGTATCGAAGCATCAACGGGGATGGAAATGGAAAGAGGGATACGCGGCTATACGACGTATACCCACTTCTCAATTTCCAGGTTTTTTGTATGTTCAATGTCTACTAATGTAGACATTACCGTATACTTAATTCCCCAAATCAAGACTTACCTTATACCTAGCTCCAAAAACCCATTTCCATCTCCTAGCATCAAGCTCTCCTCAGAAGAACACAATATGTTTTCTGCTGACAAGAAAGAATTCCTGAAAAATGAATGCTTCGGGATTGATAATGCATAAGGGCCCTCATATCATAACAGCTTCTCTAGATTTTACACATCTTTTGAAAAGTGTGCGTTGTCTGAAGTTCTAAGTTTAGGGATCTTCATTATTCCTTGAATTATTTGTATTACGATACATGTCTAGGGGCGGATCCAGGATCTTGCACGGGATGGGGTCCATTTTTATTTTTATTAATCTATATGTTTAATTAAACAATGGATATAAAATTAATTGTGTTTTTAAGGTTAATTTATGATTATTAATCACCGCTACCCACGACACTGGTTTATTGCTGGGTGTAGGTTATTCATGTGTTCTGACATTTATATGTATCTATGTATCTATCTATGTATCCGGACTTCGCCCAACCCTAACCGTTCATAGTAGAAATGTGAAAGCTCGTACACACACTCCCCTCGATGAGAAGGGAAAATCTTTTCTTTTTTTTTAACCCCTCCCCCCTATTAGGTTTTTAGAGGGGGGTTCAATTTTATCTATCGATGTATCTGGACTTTGCCCAGCCCTAACAGTTCATAGTAGAAACTTGAAATTTGGTACACACACTCCCCTCAATGAGTAGGGAAAATGTTTCTTTTTGTATTTTGAAAATTCCTCTCCAAAATAGGGTTTCAGCGGTGGGTTCAATTTTCAATGTAAGCTTATGATAAATTGGTCACTAGTTTGTGCCCGCTTGTTTTTTGAAAACTCAGACATCTTTTAGTGATCATAGCCCAACTTTTTAATTGATCACCTCCAACACAGCGACGGTTATCCATAATTTAATTTTGAATGCTGGTTTGGTATTATTTTGTATATTTATTTTAAAGATTTTTCTATTTGGATATTAAAAAACATTTTGTAATTGTTGTTTGCCAGGGCAGGGGGGGTCCAGAACTCCTGCCCCCCCCCCTTGATTTGATCACTACACTTCGTGTGATATGTTCTCCGTAAAACTCTAAGATGGATTAGTGTCAATATTATTTCATCATCATATTCCTTCATTTAGATACTGTTTGCCTCTAGAGCGTTTTTGAATACGCTGATAATGTTGGCATATCATATATTACCATGCCACACATTCTCTAGTTTAATCTTTTCATGTTTTTTTTTCATATCACATGTTTGTAGACTATACAGTACTCGGGAACGAACACATACCTCTAAAAATGTTATTCTTGTTGACATCTTTATTCTTTGATCATTCAGGATGTGTTTTAATTCGTTCCATTTCTGGAAAGCCGATGATATTCTAAAAGAAATACTTGTCTATCGTATTTAATCATCATCATATTTCCTCATTTAGACACCTTGTGCCTTTAGAGTGTCTTTATATATGCTGATAAAGTTGGCATATCAAAAACTTTTTATTTCTCATTTGCTTCTGTATCTGCATAGTAGATAAAGCTATCATTGTCTCAATCTTCAGACATGAATTTATAAAGATCTTTTACTTTCATTGGCAAATAGCAATTGTTTCAGAATGGAAAAATTAGGTAGTCTTGTTACATGGGCTATATATTTTAAATATTGTACTTCGCAAAAATCAGATATTGGCATTGTTTTTGTTATGGTTCGTAGGTCTTCGTTTGAATATTTAAAGGACTAATCTAACTCGCCAATTACCTTGGTAGCAGCTTCTACTCCTTTCTTATTGTGTTTAGGAGCGTTTCTTTCTTTTATAGCCACTTGAAACCATCTTTCACAAGAATCCATGTCACACATTCTCTAGTTTAAGCTGTTCATGTTTTTTCATATCCCACGTTTGTACACCATATAGTACTCGGGACCGAACTTGAATTATTAATCGGACTGGTATCCTCGTCCCTGTTGTTTTTATCACTATTTTTTGAGTGATGTGTACTCAGAAGTACATTGTATTCTGTGAAGTTGAAGTGAGATGAATTAGAGTAATAATTCTTTAAATTACTCGGACAATTATCCTCATCTTTGTTGTTTTGATAACAATATTTTTACAGACTCCTTTTTCGATCTTCCAGTATTTTTAAAGTTTTGAAATGAAGAATTGTCATTATTCTCTGAATTTTTCGAACATGTCTTTATTATTTATTTATTCGCCATGTCTTAGCTGAAGCATTGCCATTATTAAGTTTTGACTAGTTTTGATTTCATCTTATTAGAAACAGTAAACCAAAACTGCCAACATAGGTTTCTTCAGTTTTTAAGTGGGTCTGGCTGTCTAGCTGTGTATGTATGTGGGGTTAGAGGTCTGAAAATATAAACATTTACTCCTTATTATATCTAGAAAGATGGTTTGTTTAACTTTTGAAAATTTCTTCCCTAAATAGGTTTTAAGAAGAGGGTTCAATTTGCAATGTAAGTTTATGCTAAACTTATGCTGGCTCTTTAATTTGTATCCGGCAGCATTCACGGTTGTTTTTTTGTTGAAAATTCGGACTTTTTTAGTAAGCACTGCCCAACAAAAGGCAAAAGAAGTAAGTTATTCATTGATCACCCTTTTTTTCCATTTTTTAAATTTTAATGTAAACACGGCATGTAACGAAAATATATTGGTCGCGTGACGGTTTCTATTGAGTGACTAACCAGACTTGTTTTTGTGGCAGGAGTAAGACCGTTTTCGAAAGCCACGACCATTCAGTAAGCTAGTTCGGAAATAAAAGAATTAGCGATTTGAACTCGCGTCCTGCATTAATGGTAGCCTGTCTAACATGGACATCGATTTACCAATTCGGCCACAGAAGTTAATCAGCAGACGCCATTCAAATTATAGTTATACAAGTATCTCTCGTTTTCGGATATTCGCTTTACGCCACTTTCTCGCTTTTTGATACGTTTCATCGCAACGTATCTATCTATCTACTGTCTGTCTATATGTATGTATGTAGGAATGTATATTAAACTATTTATTCAAATTTACGGTTAAATCGCGTTGGATACACCGGTTCTCGTACGATCACAGAAGTCAAGCAACTCCGAGCCTGGTCATTTCCCAGATGGGTGACCGTCTGGGAATAACAGGTGCCGTATGCAGCAACAGGATTGTTCTGCGGCCGTCTCAGCCTATGCTCTGCCACCGATTAACAGAGCATATTGCCAAGCTAGGATTGGACTGTCCACCCGGTCCTTTCTCACGCACGCGCTGCTCCACGAAAGTGTGCTCTCCTAGGAGCCGCCATACTCGTACGATCGAGTGGCAACGACCATCATATATATATATGTATGTATGTACGTATGTATGAATGTATATACAGTGTCGCCCATGAATAAGTACACCCCTACCACTTTTTATACGGGACTTTTGACTAAGATCAAAGTGTAGTATCTGTTCTTCGAAACCGCCATGGCCTCGAAGTTCACAGAACCACGGCCCTTCGGGGGTCCTTGTGGCATGCTCGGGTATCGTCCTGGGAGAAGTTGCACAGGATATATTGGACAGCTGGTCGAGTGTCGATCACCTTTAGCATGCTCAGGATTCGTCCTGAGAAGCTTTTGGTATATCCCCCCCCACACACACACTTTATCCCAGTCCTCGTGGCATTTGTCTCAATGACAGGGATTTGGGATTCTCCCCCCTCAAGTCTCTAGTCACGGGGACATGGGACCCCCCCCCTACTGAGTTCGGTACTAAATGACCCACCAAGGGTCGATGTGCCGTTAAACAAAACAAAACAAAAACAAACTTTTTTACAGAAAGTTAATTTTCTACTGGAACAATACACAACCAAAACGTATATTATCAGGTATTATTTATGACCAAACTCTACAGCACTGAAACTCTGTTTCCAAAATTACGAATATGTTGCTGTCCAAAAATGAGTACACCCCTACGAAAAAATACTTTTGGCAACAGAATTCCAATGCTGTAGGGTTTGGTCATAAATAATACCTGATAATATTCGCTAGATGTGATAAAATCCTGATGTGTTTGGTTTAGAAGACAATTAACTTTCTATAAAATAAATTGGGTGTACGCATTTATGGGCGACACTGTATGTATGTACACGAGCACTCTAAGCTTGCATAGCCATATATCAATGCTCCCGTATGTTTACCGAAAGGATCAATCTTTGTTTGCAAGACTCAGTTAATGACTTAACTTGGGGGCCAATGTTTCTGACTCACACGTCTTCCACCACTATCCGTGCTTCAATCAGAAACGTCCATAAATTTCATCATCATCAACCGTAATTGAAGAACAGAAAGAACAAAAAAAAAAGATTTTTTAAAAATCAGGTCTGGTTAGTCGCTCAATAGAAACCGTCACGTGTCCAGTTTCTTTTTAGCAGCACGCCGTGTTAGGTGTGATCAATTAAAAAATTGGAAAAAAAGGGGTGATCGATGAATAAGTTAACTTCTCTCGCCTTTTGTTGGAATGATAGAAAATACGAATTTTCAAAGAAAAACAAGCGTGAATGCTGCCAGACACAAACTGAGGGAGCGGTTTAACATAAACTTACATTGTAAATTCAACCCTCCGCTAAAAATCTATTTTGGGGTGTATTTAAAAAAAAACAACATCATCATCAGCCGTCATAAGTCCACTTCTGGACAAAGGCCTTTCCCATCTCTGTCCATGATGACCTATCTTGTGCTAACCCCTTCCATGTCCTATCTCGTCTCTCCATCTTGTGTCGGGCCTTTTCCTACTGTCTTTACTGTCCGATGGGCACCAGTCGGTTAGTCCTTTTCCCCCATCTATTGTCATTTCTTCTTGCTAGGTGACCAGCCCATCTCCATTTGTGCTGCTTAATTATTTGTATAACATATTTCACTTTAGTCCTATTGATCTTTTTCTATCTTTTAGAGTTATTCATAGCATTGCTCTTTCCATGGCTCTCTGTGCTATTCTATGTTGGTTTTCAGCTTAGATTGTGCTAACCTCTGCCACATCCTACCGGCATCTTTTTCTATCTCGTCCCTCCATCTTGTGTCTGGTCTTTCCGTACTTCGTTTACTGTCCCATTGGCACCAATCTGTTAGACCTTTGCTGCATCTATTGTCGTCTCTTCTTGCTAGGTGACCAGCCCATCCCCATTTTCGCTGCTTAATTATTTGTATAATATCCTTCACTCTTGTCCTCCCTCTTATCCATGTTGATCCTAGCATTGCTCTCTCGGCCATGTAGATCCATTGGTGCTGCCTGTACGCGCCACACATAGATAGATAGACAGCCAGCTAGCCAGACAGACCCACTTGGAAACTGAAGAAACCTATGTTGACAGTTTTGTTTGACGATTTCTAATATAAACCTGGAAACTTGACATTGTTTTCATATGGAGATGGAAAGCAATTAAAATGAATCGCTTTCGGCCGAGCAGAATTTTCTGCATCATTGACCCACTTAATGAGCCTTACTATTTATTTCTATTTTTATTGTGTAGGTCTTATTTGCAGTTGACTACCGCTATTACGGCACCCTCGGGGATTTCAGAGTGCCGCTATAACGAATTTGCCGTCATAGAAGTGCAATGAGAATTAAAAACCAAAAGATGCAGACAAAAATGACTTTTTATTACCCTTTCACTATCGTCCTCATCAGCATCATCAGCAACAGCCATTTAGCGTCCGTCGTTGGACATAGAGTTTCACCAGGATTCGCCATTCACTTTCTGAACTTGACTACTTTTTATTTTAAGCGTTTTATGCGAAACATGGAAATTAACCAAACGAGCTGAAAACCAACAGTTTTTGGGATGCAATTTAGCATAAATTTACATTGCAAATTGAATCTCCCACTAAAAACCTATTCATGTGGAGGGGGGTTCAAAACACAAAAAACGTTTTTGTAGACATAATAAGTTTCAGCACTCTAGCTCCATTTGTGCGGTTTGTACTCATGATACATACATAGCCAGCCAACTTGAAAACTGAAGAAACCTATGTAGACAGTATTGGTGACAGTTTTGGCTGACGGTTTCTAATAATGGAAAACTCTATGTCATCAATTAGTCTCTCCTAAAACGAGCTGAAAACCAACTCAGAATAGCACAGAGAGCC
>VCCN01005280.1:3139564-3151633 GCA_006491835.1 Architeuthis dux | reverse complement strand
TTAGGGTTGGTGTTTAGGGTTAGTGTTTAGGGTTAGTGTCTAAAGTTAGTCGTTAGGGTTAAGTTTGGGGTTGGTGTTAAGGTTAGTGTTTAGGGTTAGTGTTTATGGTTAGGTTTAGGGTTAATGTTATATACTTGTCATTGTCGCGATGGTAGTTTCACCACTGAAAATAATAGTTTACGCCCTCCGTATGTGTTGGATTTAACGCGGAAAAGGTAACAATCGCAAGTATTAATTGCAAGATGGATATTAGTTAGGTTGAGTGTTTAGGCTGAGTGTTTAGGGTTAGTATTTAGGGTTAGTGGTTAGGTTTAGGTTTCGTGTTAGGGTTAGTGTTTAGGGTTAGATTCAGGGTTACGGTTATATAAGTCAATATAAGTCGCGATGGTAGTTTCGTCACTGAAAAAAAATAGTTTAAGCCGTCCATATGTTTTGAATTTAACGCGGAAAAGTTAACAATCGCCAGAAATTTCAGCGCGCAAGTATTACGTTCCTACTGAGCTTGTAATTCATTAGGTTATCTCTCTTCTCTGCAAATCACCTCCCATTGTTAATTGCATGATGGATGTTTAATTAAGCCGAGACTCAATGACGGCGTTGAGATGTACAAAAGGCCAGAAGTTGACTTTTGAGGCTGCATGATAAATTTGTTAATTTTTACGAAAAAAAAAAAAGAATCTTTTAAAAATTAATCTGATTAACAAGAAGACAGTTTCATTGATTTTCGAGGTTTCCGATTTCCCGGCTGAAAGCACGTTGCAGTAAATGAATTTCTATCGTCACCCTTCTTCTTTTATATATTTAGTATTTTCCTTTCCTGGTTACTCAAAGAAAGGACAAGTCAGGTCCGGTTAGTCACCGAATAGAAACCGTCACGTGACTAACCGTATAGCGTGTTGGGGGTGATCAATTAAAAGATTGGGAGAAAGCGGGCATCAATGAATGAATTACTTCTCTCGCCTTTTGTGTGTAAATGATTGTTATCGTCAACCTTCTTCTTTTTATATATTTAGTATTTTCCTTTCCTAATTATTTAAGAAAAGAAAAAGACAGGCCCGGTTAGTCACTCAATAGAAACCGTCACGTGACCAACGTCTTTTGGCAGCATGTCGTGTTGGGGGTGAGCAATTAAAAACTTGGAAAAAAGGGGATCAATGAATCGCCCTTTGTGTGTAAATGATTTTTATCATCAACGTTCTTCTTTTATATATTTAGCATTTTCCTTTCCTAGTATTTAAAAACCAATTAGCATGTACTTACATTGTAAATAGAACCCTCCACTTGAAACCTATTTTTGGGAGGAGTTTTCAAACAATAAAAACTTTGTTTTTTCTAGACATAATAAGGAGTAAATGTTTGAATTTTCGGTCCTCCGGCTACATTAGTGCGGCCTGTACACGAGACACATACATACATAGCCAGCCAGACTTACTTGAAAACTGAAGAAACCTATTTCAATTTTTAAATTTTATTTTTACTTATTTTATTAGATGAACTATTGTAAATCATTATTATTAATATGTTTCTGTTAATTTATTTACTCACTGCCGAAGGGAAACGAGCCTGGGTTTAGTGGCGATAAAAAGCAACAACAATTAAGATGAAGGTAAATAGTAGCAACAAAATTAAATACAAATAATAACATGTATCCTTTGTCACCCAAGAGAAACCGCCATGTTACCAATATCTTTTGGCAGCATGCCGTGTTGGGGGTGATCAATTAAAAAAGGGGTGATCAATTAATAAGTTACTTCTCTCACTTTTTGTTAGATCACTAAAAAGTCATCAATTTAGCAATAAACTTACATTGTAAATTGAACCCCCCCCACTAAAAACGGGGATCAAAAGAAAAAAAGAAAAAGGGATGATCAATCAAAAAGTTACTTCTCTCGCCTTTTTTTGGGCGGTGATCACTAAAAAGTACCAAATTTATAAAGAAAACAAGAATGTACACTACCGTACACAAACGGAATCAATTTAGCATAAACTTACATTGTAAATTGAACGCCCCCCCACTAAAACCCTATTTGTGGGGGGGGGTAAAAAGAAAACGTTTATTCTAGACATACTAAGGAGTAAATGTTTCACTTCCAGCCCTCTAGCTCCATTGGTGTGGCCTGTAAGCGTGATACATACATAGCCAGCCAGCTAGCTAGCCGGACCGACCTAAAAATGAAGAAACCTATTTTGACAGTCTTGGTTGACGGTTTCTAACACGCGCGAACTCAGCCGGACACAAACTAGGGATCAATTTAGCATAAACTTACATTGTAAATTGTTTTGGTGACAGTTTTGGTTGACAGATTCTAATAGTGAATAAACCTACGTTGACAGTTTTGGTCGACAGTATCTAACAAGAATGAAACATTTCAGTACAGTTGCCCTTCCTTTCCTTGTGTAAGCAATGGAGAAATCCGTTTGGAACCGGTTGGAACCCTGAAACTATTGATTAATTATGTATTTAATTGAAAAACTGAAATCTTATCTGCAATCATTTTCATTGTCATTTTTCGCTTTGTATTTTTCCAAATCTTTTCAAACAATGTCATCGCGTACGTGAAACGAGCGACTGCAAAATCTTTGCGTGATTCAACAACGGTGACATCATTCGTTCGGAATGTGTGAACAGCGATGTTAATCGGTGGAAGTTGTAGATCGAAGAAGGGGGGGAGAAGTTGGGGCCTGTGTAAGCAAATTGAATTTTAAATATTTTAAGGGGGCGAAAAAAGAAAAGTTTTGATGACAGGGGGAAGAAGTTATTCTGCAGTGGGAGAATGGAGATCAGTCCCCAAGAGACAATAAAGAAAGCAATTAAGTTTCCACACGAAGTGGCCAACGGTGGACGTGACAATCGTTTTCAGGTAATTATACATTGAAGCGGCGTAAACTACGTCACTGTGAATACCTAATACATTGAAGCGGCGTAATCTACGTCACTGTGAATACCTAATACATTGAAGCGGCGTAAACTATTTAGACCATTTAAAGCTGTAGTTTTGGACATTAACACATGCATACATTCCAGTACATTCAACTACAAAAGATATAAGTCAATTACGGAACAAATGAAAGCAGAAAACCTGAACATTTAAAACTGTATTTTAGTGAATTTAACTGCAAAGGATATGGGTTAGGTTTAGGGTTAGTGTTAGGTTTGATTAATTGATTGGTTGGTTTAGCGGCATATCAACCCTTGATAGGTCATTTAATGCTGAAATCAGTTTAAAATTCCCCCCAAATAGTGTCTTGCGACTTTGGTGAACGGTCATTTTTTTTAAAACTAGAGTCTTGCGGCTCTAGTGAAAGGTTATTTTCAAAAGAAAATTTAACTAGTGTCTTGCGACTTTGGTAAACGGTTATTTTCTTTTTAATTAGAGTCTTGCAACTTTGGTGAAAGGTTATTTTTTTAAAAACTAGGTGCAACTTTGGTGCAAAGCCAGGTGGCGCCAGTCGACAAGGCCGGGTCAGTGGTAGGGTAAGATATACGGTTGGTGTTAGGGTTAGGGTCAAGGTTATATAAGTCAATTACGAAACAAATGAAAGCAGAAAAGTTGACCATTTGAAACTGTATTTTATTGAAAATTAACTACAAACTTAGAGTTAGGTTTAAGTTAATGTTTACTTTTAGGGCTAGTGTTTACGGTTAGTGTTTCGGGTTAGGGTTAGAGTTAGTGTTTAGGGTTAGTGTTAGGGTTACTCTTTAGGGTAAGGTTTAGGGTTAATGTTAGGGTTAGGTTTGGTGTTAAGGTTAGTGTTAAGTGTCAATGTTAGTGTTAGTGTCTAGAGTTAGTCTTTAGGGTTAGATTTGGTTAGTGTTTCGCGATAGGTTTCGGGTTAGTGTTTAGGGTTAGTGTTAGTGTTAGGGTTACTGCTTAGGGTAAGGTTTAGGGTTAGTGTTAGGGTTAGGTTTATATTCAGGGTTTGGGTTAAGGTTATACAAGTATGTTTCAGAAAATTACAATATCATGAAAAATAGGATATCTGTCATCAGGTAATTCTGAACTTCGAAATTTCAAGTGTATTCGTCTCACCGGACCTGAACCCATCTATTCCTAGAAGATGGCCAGCTTGCATCCCAACAAGCGGACAGAGCTCCAGGCTGCTATCGAGTCCGCCTGGGCGTCCATCACACCTGAGCAGTGCCACAGGCTGGTTTCTTCAATGCCACAATGTATTCAGGCGGTCATTGACGCCAAAGCAAGTCCAACCAAGTATTAATAGACATTGAACCCAGTTTTCAATTTATGGCCAACGTGCCAACGTGCTCTATTGTACTGATAAAGTTTGATTGTTTAAATATTATATTCTAATATGTTGAGATGCTTAATTTTTAAAGATCCTTCGATGGGAACAATTATTGTTAGATTACACCAACATAACACTAGGAAAAGATCAGTTTAGGTTCCGTGTGACTAATACAATTAAAATTTGGAAGTACAGAATTGCCTGATGACTGATATCCTATTTTGAAACATACTTATATAAATCGATTACGGAACAAATGAAAGCAGCTAACTTGTCATTATCGCGATGGTAGTTTCGCCACTGAAATTCCGAGAGATATGTTTGGAACAGAGCTCTATATGTACCGAACTGTCGCCGTAGTTTGCCTTTTTACGCCGTTCATACAAAAATGGCGAGTTTACGCCGCTTCAATGTATAAAACCTATGTTCGTGTATAGTTTTCCTTTATTGGAACGAGACGCCACTTTTCATCCAGCTCCCTTGCTTCTCTCAAGGTTGGGAAATGGTTAAAACAACATGAGAAGACATTAAGCTAAGTACATGGAAATTAACATGTATGAAACGTAAAGCATTCTGCTTTACGTTTCATACATCTTTTGGCTCTTTTTTTGTTAGTCCCAACCAAAAGCCAACGTCCCTAATTCCAAAGTACGGAAGCCAAAAAGAACAAAATGTTTAATAATAGTCTGAGATGTCTATTGAGCAACGAAAAAAACGTTTACCAAAACCACATAAAGTAGAAAGCAACACTCCTCTTAAACGTAAAAGATCAATTCTAACGAAAATTACAGATTTCCATGCGCATAAAATCAATTATTAAAAATGGTCACCTGCTGATGAGCGGGAAGGTTTTTGACAATTTTTTGAATTTCCAGCAAAAATAAAAACAACTATAAGACTTTTCCAACAGTTCTCGAGGAAGGGTAATGGATAGCGATCTCATCTGGCAGACCATGAATATTATCCAGCAAGTTCTACCGTCTCTGGGTGCCCCAGGTTTGTGGCCTTGTTCCAGAGTAAGTAAATACCTATTCGACATTACTCAATATTTTCCTGCTGATATAATCAAAACTTGAAACCTGTCCATGATCATTTGCCTTTAGGTCGATTAAATCACACACACACACACACACATTGAGGGGCATACGCACACACAAACACTCATACACATACACATACATACACACATACACACACACACAGGCGCATACGGACACACGAGCACGAACACAAACATTCATACACATACACACACAGAGACACGCACACAAAGACATGCAGGCACACACACACAAGCACACATACATACGCACGCAAAAACACAAGCACACAAGTACACAAGCACGCACACAAAATACACACAATCACAAACAAAAGCATACACACGCAAACACAAAACAGACACACGCAAGTAAACATACGCACAAGCACACTGACACAATCACACATACACAAACATAAGCACACACATAACACACAGACAAACACAAGCACATGTCCAAAGCACACACAGACAACACGCACGCAAATGCAAACTCATACACACACGCAAACAGATGCACACGCACAAATACGCACATACACACACGCACAAAAAGGTACACACAAAACATACACAAGTACACACACACACACTCGCACGCAAGGCCCCAGCGCACACAAAAAAACACACACACACAGAAAACACACACATACACACACACAACTCGCCCAGCTTATTAAATTATTTCGCTGAAATCAGTCGTAGTCAGGGTGCCAATTTTTAATTCGATTAGTTTCAAATTGTGTTTTCATATTTGGCAACAGTTATGATATTTAGACACTTGATACCCTGGGTTGGAGGTGCAGGGTAGATGAACGGGTAACGGCACGAAGAATGAAGTTGGCCAGCCGAGTTCAATCTCTGGCTGGGACAGTTTGTATTCATTTTGCACTAATGCATGCCACGAATCCATCGGGGATCCATATATAGATAAAATAGTGCAGAGGGCAGTGAGTGACGCCACTTCAGGTACTCTACCTCTAAGTCTAATTCACATATCGCAAACGGGCCGGGTAAGTGTTAATATGATATGTGGGGCCCAAGCATGAACTGTTGCATACTCGTTGAATGTCCTGGGCTTGGATAGAAAGGAAACTCGAAGACTTGCTTATAAAAATATCTGGACATATTTTAATTACACAACACACATCTTTGTCGGCCGGAGAGCGAACAGTGGGAGAGAGATGATAAGGAGAACCGCCAGGCTGTCCCCAACAGGGACAGCGGTCTTGTGCCTTTCGGATCCGCTGATGTCTGCGTCTTCTTTGAGTGTCGAGATTTCTGCCCGCCCAGGTATGGCAGTCTTCTGCTTTATAGTTTCTCTAAGGCCTACGTGGTGTCGATAACGGTGTCAATCACCGGTTCCCATTTCCTGTTTTGAACACTGACAATATTTAGACAATATACCTATTCCCTGAGTTGACTGGGTTCACTTGCATTTCCGCCCAGGTGTTAGTTAGTCCGGAAACACATATCATAACAGAACTTCTGAAGCCATAGACAGCGTAGGGGCACTACTTACTTTTTTAATTTACTACCGTGGGTGTAGAAAACCGAATGGGCGATCCAAGTTCGAATCCCAGTTGAAGTTGCATGTTTACATCGCTTTAATACTCTCGAACACACCTCTCTCTAAGATGTATCCCATCGCCAGATACTTTGCCAAAAGGTTTCGTCACTGTCATGTCACGATGATAGACCTGGAAGATTGTAGTCAGTTCAGATTCTTCCCTGATGCTGATATCATGTAATACTACCTCTTCAGTGCTCACAATTATTATTTTATTACTAGTTTTACTCCATCTTTTATTGTTGTTTGTTTTCCACAACATTTTTGGGTCGACACACTCTTCAGCCACTAGAGCAAACAGCACGAAAACAGAAATAAAGAAGTAGATTCCAAAGAGATTAGAGATCGCACCTCGGGATCCCGTCTTTCGTGAACGTCGCCTCAACCTCTTCTGCCACGGTAGAATCGATAATTAAACGCAGCACAACTCTCTGGTCATTCTATCGCCCTTTCTTCCCAAATCTCTGCGTCATCTTTGTTGTTTTGAAACCTAGTAATAGTAGATTAGTTTCAGATAACAATGGATAGGTATGAACAAAATAGACAAAAATTTCAGCGTGAATTCGACGCGTGAGAAATTTAAAAATCTGGCAAAAATCAGCATATTACTCGATTTTAATAAGATTTTCGATACTTATTTATTAAAGGATACATTTAAAAAGAAATAATATTCCATTCCAAATTTCGGAGAAGAATTTATTTTTCATATGATTCCTACACCACCTTTTATTAATTTGATGATTTATTTATTTTATATAATGATGCTTTCGTTGATTTTTACACATTTTACAGATATAACCCTGGAGATACTAATTATGTTTACCTTTTATAGAATAATAACCAGGAACTGCTTGAACGGAACTCTTACTTTGGGATTAAAAAAAACAGGAGAATTAAGTAAAAAAATCTTTTAGTTTTATTCCATTAATTATAATTCAGGCTCTTGATCTGTGAAAACAATTTTTTTTTCACAAAAAAGATTTTCCATCATGTTTAAATGTATATTTTTTATTCTTTCTATATCGCGGTTTCGTTGAAATTTATATAAAACATATTATAACAAGGATGAATAATTATATATAGCGAAATTATGAAAAAATATTTACCGGCTGTTGTAACAAAGTAGTGGAGGGGCGTGTAAGACATTGAGAATTTTAGACATCGTAGTATAGGACGAACAAGTGTCTCAGAAGATTTGGCTTAGACACGTCTTCTCCGAATATAGGTCACCCGGGGTGGCAGAACTTGGGACAAAGTGTGAATTGGCGGGGGGTTGATTGGCCGAGTGGGAACAAGGGGATGCCTTTGGGTTTGGGGTGTAAATCAGTTGGCAGTAGCAGCGCTGGCTGGCCAGAGGAAAGACGTGGAATGTCTAGGGCCAGTCGTTTTTACTACTACGATGATGAGTAGGAGTTGACCACGGTACGATGAAGACGGGTGACTGAAAATGGGATGGGGGTGCGAGGGGCAGATGTAGGAAATAGTAGTTCGCTTTGTTCTTCTCATTTTATCGGGCAGTTTCTAAAAACTGCGAATAAATCGAATTACTAAAAACACCTATTCTTCGCATTGCCTCGTTATCTTTCGAGATGACCCATCTTCCCATTTCCAGCTGTGACCCGAAGAACCAACGACTGAAGTCTCGCCAAGTGCCGGAGTTTCCACAACGGGATCTTGGCGGTGCAACACACGGCTGCATCATGGTACACTGTATTTTTCATATATTTTATTCCGTTGTTTTGTTTATGTAAATTGACCGCTATTTCAAATTGCAGACGACAACATGATTATTTTTTGCAGTACTGCATTTTAATCTTGTTTATTTTTTCAACTCAAATATATGTGTACAGCACTGTCTACCATAACATTTTAAAATCAGGTGTCGCTTACACTCTTGACAATCTTTTCATGTTTGTTCATTTTGTTCATACCAAACAGCAGATGATCTTTAACCCGCCTGGTCTGGGAAACGCTTTACCATTGTCGGTTTTCTCGTGTTCAAACATATTTGATAATATTGTTTTGTTTTTGATAAAGCTTGAATACGCAGTGTGTTGTGTCTATTTCCGCTCTATGATGCAATCGCTTGGTCGACAAATCCTCTGGGTCACACTGACACAACATTTGGTTAAAGTGGCTTACACTCAATTCAGCCATTCCTCTCGGTAAACCTGCTGTCTAAACGTTCGTGACACCCGTTGGTACGAGAGGTTTATTTCTTTTTATAATGCACGTACTAAGGAAATGCACGCATTAACTATACCTGTAACGTCACCGTTATTTCATTACTACTGTTCCTCCATTTTATTATTGTTGCTTTTTATTACAACACTCTGAGCTAATACTTTCTTAATTAGTACCATTATAGTATTACTAGTTTTTCTCGGTGTTACTAAAAGAAAAAAAGACTTTCTTCAAATCAATGTATGTTATTAAATTATACTTCGTTTTGAAAAAGAATGTTCACAAAATGTTCACAGAACAAGTCAGAAGCGCCCGAATTATTTTGTTTTGATATTCCACGGGTTTTTATATTTAGTATATCAAATTATTTAGCATGACGTACTAGCTGACGTCACCGGTGTCCGCCAAAAATGTGACCTTTTGGAATGAGTGGAATTTGGGCCCCAAATGAGTCACAAACACTGTCATGTCACGATGATAGACCTGAAGGATTGTAGTCAGCTCAGATTCTTCCCTAATGCTGATATCATGTAAAATTACCTGTTCAGTGCTCACAATTATTATTGTATTACTAGTTTTACTCCATCTTTTATTGTTGTTTGTTTTTCGCAACATTTTTTGCATCAAACATCACTTCCACATTGCTTGTTAATGTTTAATAAACATTAACAAGCAATGTGGAAGTGATGATATAACATTAACAAATTAGACATGAAAGTAAATGCAAATGTTCAGTATTTTCTGACTTGGGGTGCCGTGAAACATCCTTATACACTAAGGGCGCCGTGATTCGGAAAAGTTTGAGAACCCTGTTCTAGATCATGATACCTTCTCTCCAACCATGATCAAGCAAATACAAAATTAACAAAGACACTAGAAAGCAATCATAGAGCGCATACCTCTGCAAACGCCGTACCCCCAATTAAAAAGTGAATGAAAATAAAATATATTAAAAAGCAAGTGTAGATCTACATATATTGAGTTACTTCCCTTGAAATTGAAATTTAGCCTTTTTATTAACTGTTCGATTTTTCTGCAGAATAATAAAAATTATCTCTCAATCGAAAACAAATTCCTGGATCCGTCCCAAAATTTAAGCACTTCTATCCTAGCCTATTGCTCATTCTTCTACACAAATTCATTGAGATTTGGAGATATCGTGTGGAGAGACGGACACGAGTGATGGAAATGCGTTTTGAGAACTAGGTATACGTTACGGCGTAGTTTGGGTAGCTAGGTATACGGTAAGACTTGGTTTTTGAAACTAGGTATACGGTAAGGCTTAGTTTTGGGAACTAGGTATGCGATAAGGCTTGATTTTGGAATCTAGGTATACGTTACGGCATGGTTTGGGGGAAACTAGGTATACGGTAATACTTTGTTTTAGGACCTAGGTAAACATCAAGGCTTGGTTTGGGGAATTAGGTATGCGGTAATGCTTGGTTTTGGAAACTAGGTATACGTTACGGCGTGGTTTGGGTAACTAGGTATACGGTAATACTCTATTTTGGGAACTATGTATACGGTAAGGCTTGGGTTTTGGAATTAGGTATACGGTAAGGCTTGTGTTTTTTTTGTTTGTTTTTTTTACCTCGATATACGTTACGGCTTGGTTTTGGAAACTGTATACGGTATGGCTTGGTTTGGGTAACTAAGTATACGGTAAGGCTTGGCTTTGGGAACTAGGTATACGTTATGGATTAGTTTGGGTAACAAGCTATACAGTAAGGCTTGGTTTTGGTAACTAGGTAAATTGTTAGGATTGGTTTTTGGAAACTATGTATACTGTCTCCATTAGTAGACATTGAACATACAAAAAAACCCCTGGAAATTGAGAAGTACCCCCGCGTACCCCCTTTTCCACCCGTGCAACTGGAAACAAGTCTATCGTTGTAATCCAGTGGACATTCATTATTCAGCAAATCCTCGATTTGCAAATCAAAAGCCCCGCGCCAGTCATCTGTAACGGAAGCAATGATGTCGTCTCGGTTGCGTAATTCATTTTTAAAGAACCATTAACTATTTTTTTCTTCCCCCACTGAGCTTCTGGCGACACTCGTAGGCTACGCTATGCAGACACATCTGATTGGGTTGGGGGGTAGCGTTATCTCGCTTTACGCACCAGATTCTCCGACATGGAAACGGTGTTTTGTTCGTCGGCCAGAACTGCACTGGAAAAAAGAGAGAAGAAAAAAGAGAAGACGAAGAAGCACTCAGTGAGCGCATACCACTGCCAACGCTATATAAGTATAAGTGGTGTCCTTTCACATATCACAATGTTCTCTATCTCGGCTAGTTCTTCGAGGTTTGATATGTGAAATAGACTTAGAGGCAACAGGCGTCACTCACTTCACCAAAGTGTTAGGGTCAACATCGTTAGAAAATAGGAGAGATCGGGGCGACTTGATAGAAATGTTTAAGATTATGCGTGGTTTAGAAGTAGTAAACCCTGAAGTATCTTTTACTAGAAGGGGGTACAGGGGACTGAGAAGTCACTCATATACGGTAGAAGCAAATAGAAGTAGATTGGATATCAGAAAATTCATTTTTAGCAATAGTGATGACTTTGGAATAGATTACTGGAATATGTAGTGATATCAACAGATGCAAATGACTTCCGCCCGCAGATTCAGAACAGCAGCAACGACAGACCAATCACGTGCAGGCGTTTTGAATTGTAAACCCCTGGGGTGTCACAGACCCTACACCCAATATATGGACAAAAAAAGAATTTCTCAATCGAAAGAAAAATGCTAGATGCGCTCCAAAACTTAACCAATACTTTCTTAGTTTATGGTACACAACATTCCATTAAAATTCATTGAGAACTTCTGGAGATATTGTGCGGGGAAACAGACAGACAAGTGAAAACATACAGTATCGACCATAAATAAGTACACCCCTACCACTATGTTATAGAAAGTTAAATATAGCAGGATTCTATGATTACTAGTGATTACACAATAAAAACAGATAGTATCAAGTATTATTTATGACAAAACTGTACAGCTTTGAAACTCTATTGCCA
>VCCN01005280.1:2965766-2977771 GCA_006491835.1 Architeuthis dux | reverse complement strand
GTGAAAGATATTATACACATAATTTAGCAGCAAAAATGGTCACCTAGCAAGAAGAAATGACAACAGATAGGGTGGAAAGACTAACAGATCGGTGCCCATGGGACAGTAAACGCAACTAGGAAAGGACCAGACACAAGATGGAGGGATGAGATAGAAAGGTTTGCCGGTAAGACGTGGCAGAGGTTAGCACAAGATAGGTCGTCATGGAAAGGGATGGGAAAGGCCTTTGTCCAGCAGTCGACTTATAACGGCTGCTGCTGCTGCTGCTGCTGCTGCTGCCGATGATGATGATGATGATGATGATGATGATGATTTGTATTGGAAGAATCTTTCAACGGTCCCAGACCCACAACAAATAATCTTGTGTGGGACTTTCGCAACGATTGACAGTACTGCAATGATTGTAGAAGAGAATGACGTTAATTTTGAAAGGGAACGTTAGGCCAAGTTTTCAGGATGTTTTGATTGCCTACAAAGAACTGTATGATAGGCTTAGCAGTCAAGCATGCTGTCATATCTCAAACCTTTCACGTCAGCCACAGCAGACGACAAACCATAACCCTGTTTATAGGGCAGCCCTAAAAATATTCTAGATATCAAAACAACCTTTTTGTATGTTAAACTAGACCTAATTACAAGATATTTTCAGTTGGAATTTTTCTGAATTTCTTTTTGTTTATGGGGGCAAAACCCCCTTTGAAGTGAACACATATGGTGCCTCACCCAAAAAGTGGCCAAAAATGGAAAATATAAAAATATTAAAAATTAAAGTAGAAAGTTAAATAAAACATAGAATTAAAGAATAACATTAAATAAAATAAATTGATACACAAAATTCACATTTACAAAAAGAATAACACATTTAAAATTTTATTGTGCGGACCAAAAACAGGCTAATTTAATGGGGTGCCTCAAACCAGTTTCTGTCTTTGTTCAAGCACAAATGTACTTTGCAAAGCTTGCAGACCACATTGGTGCAAATTATGTTGTCTTTGTGGTTACAATATTTGCATGTGGCTCACAGATTCTGAGGTGATCATATATAGTCACTTCGATAGTCATAACCTTCGACATCGAAGTAGGAAAATATAGAAGCTTAGTTTTTAATCTGGGAACGCTAAAATGAATATGAATTAGTGGTAAGTGCTTCTTCGTTTATGCAATAAGGGGGTATCTCTTTCGTAAAAGCGAAGTGGTTTGAAGTGGACTTTCGAAAGGCGGAGTATACTTGTATTCAAATTGAATCTCTAATTATCCCTAGCATTGCTCTTTCCATGGCTCTTTGTGCTATTTTGAGTTGGTTTTCAGCTCGTTTTGTTAATTTCCGTGTTTCGCATCCGTAGATCATGGCTGGTATTATGCAACCGCTGTATACTTTACGCTTTAAGCACATTGGTAAAGTGCTAAGTAGGCTTAATGATGAACAGGACAAAGACCAATGTAATGTTCAACGATAGAGTCCCCAAAATGACCATAAAGATAGAGGGAGAGGCTTTAGAAGAGGTTGATAAATACATCTACCAAGGACAGGTAATAAAGTTATAGAAAGACCATGACTGCGAAATAAAGCGACGTACAACGATAGGTTGGAAAGCATTTGGTATGAATAGAGATCTTCTGAAGAGCACCTTGCCAATGTGCTTAAAGCGTAATGTATACAACGGTTGCATAATACCAGCCATGACTTACGGATGCGAAACATGGAAATTAACAAAACGAGCTGAAAACCAACTTAAAATCGCACATAGAGCCATGGAAAGAGCAATGCTAGGAATATCTTTAAGAGATAGAAGAAGATCTTCAGAGGGAGAACTAGAATGAAAGGTATCATACAAATAATTTAAAACTCCTAATTTTACATAATTACATTGTTATTCTATAAAATTATTTTTCAAACACTTTTGTGACCTCAGATAATCTTTACGCGACCCCTGCAGGGGTTTCGACCCCGTACTTTGAGGAAGCCCCGTTCTAGGTGTTTTCTTCTTGTTTATAGGGAACGGTTTAGCAGGAATTTAGATTCAACTCTGTGTCCTTCGAAAGAAACTCGGAGGCAAAGATGAAACGGGAAGTTGAACAGGCGATTATCTCTTGCTGACCAGTCATTGAAGCGATCAAACTCCTCAATGCTCATGAGTCAACTCTAATTGGAAAAGGCTTCAAACTTAAACAGAGCCATCGTTTTCTGAGCGGGTCATTAATTGAGAGTTTTAATGATGCCCTGAAACAGAGATCAATCAGATTGTTCAGTCGTTCTTTTGATTGATCATTGATTGACTTATTATTGATCACTTTGCTTTTAATCTTTTACATGCTTCGTGTGGAGATGATCTGTGCATCTTTGTGCTTATTAATAATGTTTACCTGAAAGTCCACTACAAAGTCCTTATTCACTTTGATAAGCTTTGATATATCTGTCACTGAGTAGCCGAACGAGTGACAGCACGGCGAATGAAATCAGCGAGCCGGGTTCAATCTCCGGCAGAGACCTGTTGTGTTCACTTACGCATTAATTCCTTTGTGAACGTCTCCTCCACTAAGCTATAGGCAAATAGTAATGCAGATAGGGCTCTTTAGCTATGGTTAGCAAACAGTCTAGGAGACGGACAATTCTAAATCAGCCTGAAGAGGGAGGCTATCTCACCCTTGACACAACCATAATGTCTACACAAAAGTGTTTATTCGACTTTTATTTTTAAATTCCTCCCCCAAATAGGTGTTCAGTTTGAAATGTAAATTTATGCTAAATTGATTCCTTAGTTTGTTTCCGGAAGCGATAACGCTTTTTTTTTTTTGGTGTTGTTGAAAGTTTTGACTTTTTAAGTGATTACCACCCAACAAAAGGCGAGAGAAGTAACTTATTCATTGAGCACCCTTTTTTCCAAATGTTTAATTGATCACCCCCAACACAGCCTATATGGGTGTCGGTGATTCATAATGGAATGCTAGTCTCAATCGGAATGAACCCTCATGTTTTACTCATTTGCAAAAGGGAAAAAAAAGAAGAATTTATTCATTGATCACCCCTTTTTCCAATTATATATTTCTGTTGTATACCCCTTTACGCTGTTCTGTCGCTATGGGTCGTCTCGTCGTGGGTTGCTCATTAGCGGGAGGGAAATCATGAATTTGGACAATCAAAAAGGATGACTCGAAAAACTGGTTGTAAACATATGAGACATACTTTTATTTCATAGCATAGATTTCGTCGGCCGGAGAATGAAGAGTGGGAGAGAGATGATGGGTGCCGAGAGACCGTTCCCAACAGGGGAACTTGGTCTTATGCCTCACCAGCCCTAGGCGGTCTGCCTCCTGGCTGCATAGGTCTGTGTTCTGTGTTCGGGTCTCTGGAGCGTCCGTCTCTTCTCTGAGCTTTATAAGGTTCGAACGCCCACGCAGGTGTCGTTTCCGGTTTCAACTATGCATATACTTAAGTGACCGGGTCACTTCCATTTCCACACAGGTGTTTGACCCCCGAAATAACCTTTTCGTGGTAGTATATCATAACATTTCATGCTGCCAAAAGACGTTTGTCCTGTGACGGTTTCCATCGAGTGGCTAACCAGATTACTTTTGTACGCATTTGCAAAAGAAAGAAAAAAAAGAAAAGAATGTATTCATTGATCACCCCTTTTTCCAATTATATATGTCATGCTGCCAAAAGACGTTTGTCCTGTGACGGTTTCTATCGAGTGGCTAACCAGTCGTGTTTTGAATGGATATCGCAATAAACTTGAATTCTCGGCACAAAATGTCCAAAAAGGAAAGTCTTCCAAAATACAAATTGAAATCGGAAGGAATTTAATACCCGATTGTTTTCCATAAGACCCAATCTTACGTGGCCTGTTTGTTTTTTTATTCGATTTGTTTACGCTGCAAATAGTTGCAGAAATTTGATTAAAATACCCCGCCAGATATTTATCGGCTAAGGCCTTCATTTTCAGAAGCGCCGTTCGCGAAACAAAAACCCATTTAGTTTCTATGGAACAAAACTTATTTCATTAAAAAGGAAACATTCCAAAACAAACAAACAAAAATAAAATGAACAAATATTAAGCACACCCATGGGGAATATATTTTTCATCCATTTTTGTTTTATTTATCTCTGACCTGTCCACTTTGATACAGAAAGATTACCGACAGTAAAGATTAGTCGATAATCTCATCGAATTCATTTATCTAGGGAAAACGGTAGATATGAGAAGGAAAATAATAATGCATTTGATTAATTAAAAAACAGGTCTGGTTAGTGACTCAATAGAAACCGTCACGGGACCGACGTCTTTTGGCCGCAGGTCGTGTTGGGGGTGATCAATTAAAACAAACATTGGAAAAGGGGTGATCAATGAATAAGTTATTTCTCTCGCCTTTTGTAGGGGAGTGATCACTAAAAACGTCCGAATTATAAAAAGATTTAAAAAATGCATGAACACTGCCGGACACAAAGTAATGGACCAATTTAGCATAACATTGCATTGTAAATTGACACCCTCCCTAAAAACTCATTTTGGAGGGGCATTTAAAAAAAATAAAACAAAGATTTTTTTCGAGACATAATAAAGAGTAAATGTTTACATTTTCAGCCCTCTAGCTCCATTGATGAGTGCTGTACGGGCGACACATACATAGCCAACCTGTCCAACTTAAACACTGAAGAAACCTATGTTGGCAATTTTGATTGATGGTTTCTAAAATGTCCAACACCTCAGAACCAGAACCCACAGTACAGTAGATGTAGATATCTACTCAACTCAGCCTAGTCAGACACAAGGCCACAATAATGGGGCTCCTGGGGAGGATCGAATTTATGTGTAATGGATTGTGATATTGGCTTGCCACCAGGCGCCGATGCGATATTCAACTTATGACATTTTATTCCTGTTTTTCAGTCCGTAGCAATAGGCTTTTCCACTAAAACGTAACAAGTTTGCTAAAAAAGAAAAATCTCCCAGTCATCATTTAAAAGAATTGACTGTTCCACTGAAACGAGTAATGCAGTTTCTTTTCTCTAAAGAATCGTCTGTTACAAATTCAGATACAGTACTTGTCATAAGTATTTGAACGGGCAACCATTTTGCTTCTAATCGCCTGGTTTTGAGAGTTAAAAACAGGAACATTACGCAAGAAGAACCACATTATTTGCAATCAACATAACAAGGAATGCTTTTAGTAATGTTTTGTGGTTCTGAATGCTAAATTGCTTGAAAATGTGTTTTTTATAGAATTAAATTTTTAAATATAAAAAAGCAAGTTTTTTTTCTAAAATATTGTTCAGAATTGTTCAAGGAGATTAAAAAAGTGAACTCACATTGCTATATGGAAAAGTTAGTAATCTAGTAAGTTAATTTGATCCCCCTAATTTTAATCCCCATATGAGCAATACTTTTTTTTATGTATAAATAAATCTTTGATAAAAAAAAGTATTGCTCATAATTATTTGAACAAGCACACAATCTGTTTTTATTTCCTGAGATTTCAGGGGACATTATGGATTCTGAGCAGGGGGTGGGGGATCAAAATTAACTTACTAGTTTGGTAACTCTTCCATATAGCAATGTGAGTTCACTTTTTTAATCTCCTTGAAAGATTCTGAACAAGATTTTGGAAGGATAGAAACAAACAATTGCTTTTTTTTCATTTAACAATATAATTAAATTAATTAAAATTAAACCAGAAAGTTAGCATTCAGAACCACAATATATGACTAAATGCATGTCTTGTTATGTTGATTGTAAAATAATTGGTTCTTCTTGCTTAATGTTCCTGCTCAAATACCTATGCCAGGTACTGTATGTTCGTGAATTTGTTCACGGGAATTAACTAGTCACAGGGATGGCGAACCTTTTTGAGAGCGCGTGCCCACATTGGCGATAATCTTCTTAAAAAGATCCCGACGGATTTACGGGAATCTTTGAGCAGCAGATTATCGTTTTTAATATATTTGTATTAATCGTTTACTTGGAAGCATTCTTAAAGAAGTCTGTTAAGACAATCAATAACTGATGTGACTGCTGATGAATTAAAAGTTGCCGATTTTCATTACTGTAATAAAATCACTAACGAAAAATTAAATTCTCCCGCGTGCCAATAAAATGTTTTCGCTTGCCAGCTTTGGTACGCGTGCCATAGGTTCGCCACCCCTGAACTAGTATGTCAATATTTACTTAGCTTTTCACAGTTTAACACAAAGTCCCAACAGAAGCGAGGAACGGACTCATCAGTATTGGCGTGCAGAACAAGTTACTTCTCTTCGCCTTTTGTTTGTATGTGATCACTAAAAAAGGTCTGAATTTTCAAAAAACAAGCGGGCACAAACTAGTGACCAATTTAACATAAACTTACATTGCATATCGAATGCACCTCGAAAAACCTATTATCAATGCCTACTCATTGAGGGGAGTGTGTGTGCAAAATTTTAAGTTTCTACTATGAACGGTTAGGGCGAAGTCCGATACATAGATATATACATAGATACATATAAATGTCAGAACTCATGTATAACCTACACCCAGCAAGATACCAGTGTTGTGGGTAGCGGTGATTAATAATGAAGAGTGTTGTGATAAAAAGCAAGAATTATAATATGGAATAAATCTCGGAATAAAATGAAAGTATAATTGAAGAGCGTATCGACCCAGGATGCTCGGCTAAAGGTTGGAGTAAAATTAGTAATGATATAATAATGGCGAATGCTTTTTATCTAAAAGACCATCACTAAATATTAAAACAAAAATCAGAGAGTTGTAGATGGCAGATTTACTGCAGATTTAGGCTCCACTTAATCATTGATATTTCCATAGCCCAAGGGGTTAAGACAACGTCCAAAAGTCATAAATTTGATATCGATTGGACCTCGACCTGCAGGTGGGAAGCTGGAAAACCATCCAACCAAGCATCATAGGCGCCCTCAGAAAGGCAGAGAGACAGAGATTACCTAGGCTTGGGAACACAAGACCAATGTCCCTGTTAAGAACAGTCTGTCGGCTCTCATCATCTCTATCCCATTCTTCATTCTCCGACATGGCACGATGTATCTGATAAAATAAAAATATATCATGTTGTTGTTGTTGTTGTTGTTGTTTTTGTTGTTGTTGTTGTTGTTGGAGGAGGAGGAGGAGGAGGAGGAGGAGGAGGAGGAAGAAATCAACTCCAGCCGCCAACTTTCACAGGAGTTTGACAAAATGTAGCTTAGGCAGGCACAAGGCCACCGTAGTCGGGCACCTAGTGAGAATAGAGCATACTGCAGTATTCAGTCTGCGATAGTAGGTATTTACAGTATCGCCAATAAATGAGTACTACCCTACCACTTTTTAATAGAAAGTTAATTTTCTTTTAAACCAAACATAACAGGATGTTATTATTTCTAGTGGAACATTACACAATCAAAACGGATATTATCAGGTATTATTTATGACCAAACTCTACAGCATTGAAACTCTGTCGCCAAAAATATTTGTTCGTAGTTTTGTACTCATCTGTGGACGGCAACATATTAATATTTTTGGCAACATAGTGTCAATGCTGTAGAGTTTGGTCATAAACAATACCTGATAATCTCCGTTCTGATTGTGCAATGTTCCACTAGAAATATTATCAGGTATTATTTATGACCAAATTCTACAGCATTGAAACTCTGTCGCCAAACATATTTGTTCGTGGTTTTGTACTCATCTTTGGACGGCAACATATTAATATTTTTGGCAACAGAGTTTCAATGCTGGAGAGTTTTATCATAATTAATACCAGATAATCTCCGTTTTCATTGTGTAATGTTCCACTAGAAATAATCAAGATCTGTAATGTTTGGTTTAGAGGACAATTAAATTCCTCTAATAAACTGGTAGGGATTTACTCATTTATGGGCGATACTGTACTGGCACAAAGGTGATTGAATGAGAATCAAACTCACTACACAAGGTAATTGGTCTAGCAGACGAGCTTGTTAACCATCACGCTAAGGTGGCTGCTCTATAACAACTATTGTCCCAGTTCTCATCATTGAAAAGGAAAGTAATTACAAAACGGTGAGGTGTGCATTTGTAATTCCATTCTTCCGACGTTGCCTAAGTGGTGAGACTGCGGGGGGTTCCGATTGAATAAGGTGGGGTGGGAGAAAGAGGGGGGAACAATGAAAGGAAAGGAAGAAAGAAAGAAAGGAAGAGAAAGAAACAGACAAACAATGGGAGAAAGAAAGAAAGGGGAGAAAGAGGAGAAAGAAACAAATTAATAATTGGAGAAAGAAAGAAACAAACAAAGAAACAAACAAAGAAAGAAAAAAGGGGAGAAAGAAACAAACAAATAATTGGAGAAAGAAAGAAAGAAAGAATGAAAGGGGAGAAAGAAACAAACGAACAATGAGAGAAAGAAAGAATGAAAGGGAGAAAAAAGGAAGAAAGAAACAAACAAACAATGGAAGGGGAGAAACAAAAAAAGAAAGAAAGAAAGAAAGGGGAGAAAGAAACAAACAAACAATGGGAGAATGAAAGGGAGAAAGAAAGGAAGAAAGAAACAAACAAACAAACAAACAAAGGGGAGAAAGAAAGAAACAAAGAAATAAAGAAAGAAACAAAGAAAGAAAGAAAGAAACAAAGAAAGAGAGGGGAGAAAGAAACAAACAAACAATGGTAGGATAGAAAAAATATAAATAATCAAAGGGGCGAAAGAAAGAAAGAAAGAAAGAAAGAAAGAATAAAAGAAACAAAAAGAAAGAGAGAGAAAGAAAAGAGAGAGAAAGAAAAGAGAGAGAAAGAACGAGGAAGAAAAAGGAAGAAAGAAAGAAAGAGAAACTCATGTGGGAAAGAAAATTAAAGAGAAAAAGAAAGAAAGAGAGCAGACGACAGAGAAAAGAAACACAGAAAGATGAAGAAAAAATATAAAACGCAAGACAGAAGTCCTGATAAAGGGAAAGAAAGAACAACAGAAGGAAAGAAAAAGAAAGAGAGAACGAAAGAAAGACAAAAGAAAGAGAGAATAAAAGGATTATGGTCCTTCCCAGTCTATCATTGACCTGAATAAGCGAGTGTCAGTCAGTCAAGGTTTCTTTCATTTCATTATTCTTCACACAGAGAAGCAACACTGTTTTTCATACCTAAAGCCATTAAAAAAATTACTTTTCTATTATCTCAGATAACAGCAGAATGGTATATTAATTTATGTATTTCTTGCACGAACAGGTATGAAACAAAATGAATAAGCCTTCGGTCAGTAAGAGAATAGAGAATTCAACAACATCTAATAACAATTGGAGATATGTGCGCGTGTGTGTGTGTGAGTGAGTGAGTGAGTGAGAGAGAGAGAGAGAGAGAGAGAGTGTGTGTGTGTGTGTGTGTGTGTGTATGTCTGTATGTGTGTCCACCGCACGATTACTCAACAACCGACATTATACACTTATGATGTATAGTACTCGGTAGACACTAGTAGATATGTGTTAAAGCTACTTAAACGTGGGGCTTGTGGCGCAATGGATAACGCGTCTGACTACGGATCAGAAGATTCCAGGTTCGACTCCTGGCAAGCTCGAATTCATTTTTAATCCAAAATCTTGTTTTATATAACTATATCATTACAATGGTAAATCCGTGTATTGTTTGAATTGATCAGTGTTTGGATGGAGACATTCGCCAGATATATTATTAGTCAGCACACAACGCACTGTAATGTCGATTTTGAAGTTGTTTGGATTAGCGGTTCTCGAGAAATCTGATATTATCTGATATCATTACAAGAGTAAATCCGTGTATTGCTTGAATTGATTAGTGTTTGGATGGATAGGAATCTGTGTATGTAGACATTCGCCAGATATATTATTAGTCAGCACACAACGCAATGTAATGTCATGTTTGAAGTTGTTTGGATTAGCGGTTCTCCTAGAAATCTAATAAAACTAGATAAAAACGTAAAGATTATAGATCTTTCTTCGTAGTTTCTATAATTATCTCCCTTGACTTATTATCTTCAAAATTATCTAAAGATTTAGATATAAAATATATAAATTGGAAACAATAAAGAGAAGTAACCGGTATAGTTTGTAGCCGTAGTTTCGTACGACGGGCGGAAAATTACTTTACATAACAACTATGTCCGGCCCCTTCCAAACGTGCACCTTTGGAACTGCACTAGTCTCGAATAAAGCCGAAACTTTGAACAACAATTAAAGAAGTTAGAGTTATATATCAACAGTCCTACTACTAGATGCTTCAAAATGCAATGTATGTTTGTCAATAGTTTGTGCCCGATTGTTTTTTGAAAATTCAGACCTTTTTTTAGTGATCACAGCACAACAAAAGGCGAGATAAGTAACTTATTCATTGATCACCCGTGTTTCCATCTTTTTAATTGATCATCCCCAACACAGTATATGGTTGGTGGTGATTCATAATTTCCTTTGGAATGCTTGTATTTGTCTTCTCAAATCTCCAGTGTTCCCCTCAGTATTAATGCTGATTCATTGATTACTCCTTTTTCATGGCAATTATGGCAGGCTGCTCCACACAATATAAAGTCCGGCCATTCCAAACATGCACCTTTGGAACGGGAACTGCCCCAGTTTTATTTTTATTTTTTATTTTTCAATTCAATAATCGCTGTGGAATCTCGTCTCAATTTTGTGAGCCGGCATGTTTTAATCATGGTATCTGGTTTAGTCGGACTATTTTCTTCGTTTATTCCCCTTTTTCACAACGCCGCAATAAGTAGTTTCTACAATCCAGAACAAACAGCACCCGAAGAAGGCCGGAGGGTACACTGCCGGACCGTTGTGAAAAGAAATGAGCAATTAAGACGAGGAAAATAGTATGACTAAACCACATACTATGGTTTGGGAATCATCTAAAAGACTCAAATAATCCCGCATGGAAAATATTTTTGTTAATTATTGCTGTCCTCATGCACTAGATCATCATCATGGTCGTCATTATCATCATCATCATCATCAGCAGCAGCAGCAGTAGTAGCCTTTTAGCGTCCGTCGTTGGACATACCTTCCCCAAGATCCACCAAACATTTATATCATGGGCATTGCGAAACCAATACTTCTGAACTTGTCTAGTTCGTGAAGCTATCAGTTTCGCATATAATCTCTGGGGATCCACGTAGTGAATCGTGATGTCCAGCAGTTGTCTGACATTCTTGAGTTTTCTAATGGATTCTATGATATCTCTGGCTCCTGCTTTTTTTTCATTAATATTCTGTGCTGTCTTGTGGTCTCTCGATGTGATGTTGAGAAAAAATCCTTCTTGCGCACGTTGCATGGTTCTCAGTTTGAGGATCAATCTTTTGGTTAGATTCCATGTTTCAGCTCCATAGGTGACTATCGGGAGGATCTAAAAAGAGGTTCTAAAAAGAAGGGTCTACAATGTAGACCCTCCTTTTTAGGACTAATGGGATTTTCTTGTTCTTGAAGGTTGGGCTCGCTCTGCTGAAAGCTTGCCAACTTAGCTTCTTCAACAGATTTCCTCTTCTTTTGAGGAGTTCATGGATATTCGCTGTCCTAGGTAGATGTAGTGTTCAACTTTCTTCAGCTCTGCTTTTTCGATTGTGATTGTTATGTCTGTGTCCTTAACAAGATTGTTGCACATGTTATTTGTTTTACTGAAGTTCATGTGAAGACCAATGTTCTTGCTTTCTCCATTCAGTTTGTCTAGCATTATTTGGAGATCATGAAAGTTCTCAGCAAAAGGGACGATGTCGTCTGCAAAATCTGAGGTTACTTAGGTATTCACTGTCTATTTTGATTAATCTATTTGCCCAGTTTAGGTTTCGGAAGATCATCTCGAGGCAGACTGTGAAGAGATTGGGTGAGCTGGTATCACCTTGTCTTACCCCTTTTTCGTGCAAAAGGGGCCTGGTCCCCAAAGGGGGTTCTACCCCCTCCCCACCTTGGGGCACTAGAAGACTCAAGGGGTGCTGTGGGGGACAAAGGGGCAAAGAATACAAATCGATACCTCCTACGCATCAAGTCTTATGTCTTATGTCTGAAAATTCGAATTTTACGATGGAGCTGTTAG
>VCCN01005280.1:2862099-2875563 GCA_006491835.1 Architeuthis dux | reverse complement strand
CGTATTGGTCTGTTAGAAAAGCAATGTCCCTCTAAGTTTTGCAGTCAGTATGCCGAAAAAGATTATGCGTTGCAATTTCTTTTCCTGTAACACATGTACGCACTTTTGAATTCGACATAGTGATTCAATATTTGTTCAATAAAATCTCAGCAAGCTATCTACAGAATTTAAAATCTTTTGTACACATATTAATTCCCTTTGTGCACTGGTTGCAAAACGTGCGTGTAAGGACCGCACTAACTGCAGTGCTAATGGTCTGCTAGTCTCAGCTTCTAACTATTGCCGGCCCCGTCGGCTGGGGCCTAGAATATGCCGAGCGATTCCCTTCAGAGGGGTAAGACACCCAAACCAGAGGCCACCTATTCTTTTACCTAAGTGGCAAGACTCTAATTTTTAAAAAAATAACCTTTCACCAAAGTCGCAAGACTCTATTTTTTAAAAATTTTAAACTGATTTCGGCATTAAACGACCCATCAAGGGTTGATATACCGCTAAACAAATCAATCAAAAAATTCTAACTATTGCTCTACGGTCTGGTTAAAAAAGGAATCTTTCACCAAAGTCGCAAGACACTAATTAAGAAAAATAAAAAAAAAGAATTCATAAAGTCGCAAGACTCAATTAAAAGAAAAAGATAACCTTTCACCAAAGTCGCAAGGCTATTTTTCAGGAATGTTAAACTGATTTCGGCATTAAATGACCCATCAAGGGTTGATATGCCGCTAAACAAATCAATCAATCAATTCTACCTATTGCTCTACGGCGAGGCGCCCAGTTGTTGGCCTTATTAGTGTATTATCAAATATGTAAAATGCGTTGCTTGTTTCAAAGTGTCAGCGAATGTGTTGGCAACGATGAATCATGTGTGTCCATGGCCTGATATAACGTAACTGTAAAAATTGGCGGTTATACGAGGACTGGAAATTGTGCTGGAGCAAAAAATGAACGAAAAAATAGAAAAATAAAGAAGGAAAAACAAAAGACGAAAATAGAAATTCGATCCTGTGGAATTATTGCGAGAAGTGTCCAAAATCTTCCACATCAGAGGGATTATTCCTCACGAAAAAAAAAAGAAATGAAAAGTATAAAAATTACCAATGCTAGATCAATACAAAACATTATCACTCGCTGTTATTAGAATCTCTAAAGGCCTCTTTATGTCCCGAACATCCATTTACTTTCCCTCTTTAATCTCTCTCTCTCTCTCTCTTTCTCTTTTTTCTCCCCCTCTCTCTATTTCTTCTTCAATTTCTTTACTCTATGTTTAATTCCTTCTCTCCGATTTTGTCTTTAAGTATCTCCCTCTAACCTCTCTCTGTTACTCTTATCTTGAATCTCCAGCCGTTATTATAATCTCTTAAAATACTTCTTTCTTTCACGAATGTTTTATATCTCTCCGTTCCACCCACAATATTTCTTCATTTCTCACATTGTCTGTTTTTCTCTCGTTCTAAATCGTTCATCATCTGGTTTCTTTTCTCTCTCTCTGTTTTCTTTTCTTTCTTTCTTTCTTTCTCTCTATCTGATTCTCTTTTCCAAACTTTTTATTAAATCCTTCATCTCGTCTCTCCTAAATTCTGTTTTTGCTATCTCATATCTCAATGTAATGCCGTCATGTGATATCTAGAAGTTCTCTTTCTCCCAGACTCTAATTATAACTTTCTTTCTCAATCGGTAACTGTAAGAAACCGTCAACCAAAACTGTCATCAAGACTGTCAACATAGGTTTCTTCAGTTTTTAAGTTGGTCTGGCTAGCTGGCTGGCTATGTATCTATCACGCGTACAAGCCGAAGAAATGGAGCTGAAAATTTAAACATTTACGGCTTATTATGCGCAGAAAAACGTTTTTTTTAAAATTCACCCTCTAAATTGTTTTTTAGTGAGGCTTTGATTTGCAATGTAAATTTATGCTATAATCCCTTAGTCCGACAGCAGTCACGCTTGTTTTTATGAAAATTCAGACTTTTCAGTGACCACTGCCCAATTTTTTAATTGATTACCCCAACACGAATGCAGCCAAAAGACTATGGTCATCTGACGGTTTCTATTGAGTGACTAACCAGACCTGTTTTATTTCTCTCCCTATGTTTAAATCTCTCTTTGTTACTTAATCTTTAATTCTATCACTTTCTTTTCTTTTTCTTTACCTCTCTTTAATACTTTTTCTCTTTCTCCCTCTATCGTTAACCTTTTTCTATTCCTGTCTTCATTTTCTCTCTCTGTCTTGTTCTCTCTTTCTTACTTAGTCTTCAAGTCTCTCTCCCTCTTTATTTCTCTTTTTCTCACTTAATCAATCGTTAATACTGTTTCTCTTTCTTCGTTTATATCTTTCTTTCTCTCTATGTCTAACTTTCTCTTTCTTTCTTTCTTTCATAGTCTCTCAGTCTCTTTCTTTCATCAATTGTTAGTACTTTTTCTCTCTCATTGTTTTTCATTTTTGTCTCCTTATTTCTAATTCTCCCTATGTCTGAGTCTCTTTGTATTACTCAGTATCTAAACCCCTCTCTTTCTCCCTCCCCGCTTTATCAATCAATAATATTTTTTTTCTTTCACCGTATTCGCGTCCTTTCTCTCTATATATAATCTTCCCTTTCTTGCATTGTCTCTATATTTATGTCACACTCTACCTTTCTCTTTCTCTCCCTTTATAAATCAATACCCCTTTTTCTATTCCTTTCTTTTCATAGTCTTTCTTTCTCTAAGTCCAATTCTCTAAAATATATCCTCAATCAGATATGTCATTATATCTCTAAAAACACTTTTTATTTTAGGCTCTCTTTGCATATATTTCTCTCTCTTTCCTCCTCTTCATTTCTCTCCTTTCTCACTCTCTCTCTCTGTTTCTAAACATTAATTCTTTTGCATATCTTTTTCCTCCTCTTCCTTTCTCTCTCTTTTCTCTCTCACTCTCTCTGTTTCTAAAACATTAATTCTTTTTCTCTGTTTTAATTTAATTTTTCTCTCTATGTCTCACTCTCTCTTACTTACTTGATTTTGCATATCTTTCTCTATCTCTTTCCTCTTCTTCCTTTCTCTCCCCCCCTCTCTCTCTCTGTCTAAAACATTAACTATTTCTCTATTTATTTGTTTTAATTTCATTTTTCTCTCTATGTCTCACTTCCTCTTTCTTACTTGATTTTACATCACGCTCCTTTTCTAACTTTTCAGTTTTGTTTACTCTCTTGTTCTCAGTCTGATATAACAATAAACCAGATAAATGATGTGGTGGGAGTTTGTTGGGGTCTTGGGGGAAAATAAATCGATTAAAAATTGGTCACGCCTAGGTTTGGATAATACAACATATCTTACCCCAAGTTTTATTCTATTAAGCATAAACACATAGCAGCACATTATAACGTTTCCCTGTATTTCCTTTCATGTTTTCCGAGACCAAATGGGATCGCTGGTCAAACTTTGTTGTTTTTCATTTTGGTTCTCGCATCGCAATAATTCATCAGATACCCTTTTATTTCCGTTTAGATATAGCAGTTCAGATCTCACGTTTTGTTTGATTTCTCTTCACGTTTTATTTTCCCCTATGGGTTTAGGGGAATTGATTTATATTCAGGTGGGTGACTAACCATGCGATCAGTCGGTATCGCTTATCAAATTGCTTTTGGCGCTGTGAGCAAAGAGATTGTGTGTGCTAGTGGTAGGGGACGTGGATAGTTTAGGTTTGATGAAGGTTAGATGTGGCGATTTAGACATTTGACCTTTCAAAGGTTTCAAATTATTTATTTTGGCAAGTTAGATTGTTTAAATGGTTGGGACTAAGTTCTTCGTTTTTAATATCTCATTTCTCTCATTGTAAGTCCTGGACATATATATTCCTCAGTTTTGCTATTCCGTTGAACATTTCTGGCCATAATTCTATGTTATATATCTATCTATCTATCTATCTATCTATCTATCTATCTATCTATCTATCTGTATAAAGGCATGTATCTATCTCAGTCTATTCTTATTTATCTATTTATATAGTAGCATAGAGCCCGTCAAAAATATTAAATCGCCGATTCCAAGTGCCACGTTTATTAATCAAATAATGTATGTTACAAATGATTGAATCAGATAAAATAGGAACCGTGTGCATCTATACAGTCCTGTCATCGGGAAACAGGGATATGTATGCATACATGATAACACTCTGAAGTTCTGGAGTCCAGACATTCCTGTAATGCATCTACTCTGCAACTGAATCTCTTTTGTCTTCAAATGTTGTCTGGGTGATTGACAAAAATGGAAATCAGTGTGCGACAGATCCGAGGAGTATGGAGGGCGAGGCAAAGTTTCCCTAGCTCAATTCATTGAGCTTCTGCGGTGTCATCTGTGCAGCATGTGACCAAGCATTGTCGTGAAGCAAGATTGGACCCTGTCGATTGACTAATGCTAGTTGCATCTGGCTTAACTTAACATGCATTTCATTCAATTATAGGTAATACACGTTTGCTTTGATGCCCCTACCAGAGCCGAGGAAACTGTAATAGATGTCATCGATTACAGATCACCATACTGTCACCATAATCTTCCGTTAGTGCAAATTCGGTTTGGGGAAATGCGTTGGTGCTTCATCACTGTTATCTATCTATCTCATTGTGCAGATCGCATGCGATTGTCATATAGGATACACTTTCCATCACAAGTCACAGCTCGATTAAGAAATTGTCCCTTTCTGCTATTGTATACCGGCAGAAGTGGAATGAAAGTCTTGAACTTGGCAAAACAAAGGAAGGTCTCGAAAGCTGTTTGTAAAAATATGAGAACATATTTTTTATTTCTTAAGTTACATTTTGTCGGCCGGAGAATGAAGAGTGGGAGAGAGATAATGAGAGTGTTCACAACAGGGAACTCGGTCCCGTGCCTTCCGGGACCAACCTAAGCTGGCTGTCTCTCCGCTCCTTACTTTTCTCCGTCCTCTGAGCTGGCGGCCTGTGTCTTCTTTTATCAGGTTTGAACGCCAGCGCTTGTGTGTTCAACATCCTGTTTTGGATACCCACACATATGCATATTTCCTAAGGTGACCGAGGTCACTTCCACTTCCGCACAGGTATTGGCCTGAGAAATGACCTCCCGTGGCAGCACATCATAACACTGCTAGGCAAATGCAACATAGAACACACTTCAAATCGATGAAGTATCTGTATTTTGTTGATTGCATGTGGAACCTAGTTTTCGAGCTTCTTCACTTGACTCAATTTACCTTTGAAGGTCCGATATTATCGCAATGCCAGCATCTAGTATCTGTGACATTACTATGACTGTTTGGAGTGGGTTTTGTTCGAACAACATATTCAGTTGCTCATTTCTAATGACAGATGGACGTTTCTTCCCTCTTGGACTTCGAGGATCAAATCTCTACTATGACACTTTTGAAACCTACGCTGCACTATACGATCGGAGGTGGTTCCTTCACCCCATGCTAGGTTAATATTGGAATATGTTTGAGACACATTGTGACCAAGTTTATACTCGTTCAAGACGATTATACGCAACTCTTCTATTTTCATCTTCGGGTTGAAGGGTCTACACCGTCTACAGATATCTCTGAAAATACACGGTGCATATTAGTGAAAAGAGCACACTTTAATCATTAAAACGAGCTATATGTATTGGCACAATATATTATAGTAATGTAGGACACGACTAAATGTTCGGCCATTATTTTCCGAAAAACCTAATGATTGTTGTTACCATGGCATACAGTTAGCAAGTTTCAGACTAATTCCATAGTGCCATGGGTTCGATACTTACTAGGTACCCTACTTGACTTCTGCCACACTAAGCTAAGATTTATAATTAACCTGTTCGTATCCCTATGTCTATTTCTCTTGGGCATACTTGCTGATTAGAGAGCTAATCCAACGATTTACTCATGATACCTTTTTTTAATAAATGCAATAATGCCGTCTCTTTTATAGTACTCTCTAGTGTAGTTATCTGTCTATTATTTTGGCCTCTTTACAGATAGGACGATGATTAATCTCCGACTTTCAGACCACAGACGAACGTAATACTTATCAGTCATCGTCTTCTCATTACAAAGAATTCAAATGATAGTCTGTTTTTGCCGATGCCAGGACATCAAAGGCAATAAGAAAAAGTGGTATTTCCATTAATGAAGATTTCTTAACTACCGCTCCAATATTTCCCCACAACGCGATATCACTTGAAACATGTCTGGCAGCTCCAGAGTCAAACTCCGCTCCTACTTCTACTTCCTTGCGTAATTTTACTACATTTTGGAGATATGTAAGACTTGTCAGTTTAGCGCATGTGGTAACACACCAGGCTAGAAATCACCTGATCGCGAGTTCAAATCTCGGTAGTGAAATGCTGATTTTATATGTCAGTTTACTCCCCTATTTTTGGTGAGGATTGTTGTTTTGTTCTTATTACATAGGAGATTAAAGTCAACTCTGACTTTGTCCTGGAGTTTGACAAAAGAAACTATTACTCCCAACTGGTAATGCGTAATAAAATTAATTCCCAAAACAGTGGGTAACAGACTTCCTCCTAAGCTGCCTACTGAGATGTGTTCGAAGATTTGAACCCGTTGTTTGTGTTACGGATGCTGTTACCACAGCGTTTCCTCATGCGTATGATATGTTAGGAAATAGAGGGGAATCTGTTCTTTTTACAGAACACAAACACAAATCAAAGAATGGGTTCATTTGTCCGAAAAAATCTTGGCTTGTTAATGGCTCTTCTCAAACTTATACACAATACATTTGAGTTCCATAGTTCTGTGTAATTTTCCTTTGTTTACATTTGAAGAAAACTGGAAATTCTGGTGTTTTCTTTTTGTCTCAAAACTTGTCTCAAAACATTTTTTCAATTTCCTTCCTTCCTCTTTCTTTTGTGTTACGCGTCATTCTGAACATGATGATGATGATGATGATGATGATGATAATAATAATAATAATAACAACAACAACAACAACAACAATGCCGATCACGACCACAACAAAACAACAATTATTATAATTAAAGTTATTATACACAGGTACAGTCAGTAGCCTTATGATGAAAATAAGTTATTTTACACAATAAACATTTCTCAACATAATCCCTTTCACAGTCAATGTAATTAGTTCAGTGGTGAATATCAAGTACATAGGTCGGAGATTATACAGTGGAAATTTCAGATCATATTTCCGCTAATAACTACGTGTCAGGCTACCGACTTATAGATGCACTCTCGCATACTCGTTTAGCTTTCATACACGTAACATCTGGTAGTTTTCACAGGAGATCAAGTGACAGCAGTATCACCAGTACCCTCCTTGGGCTTCTTGATCTGCATGGTCAAATACAAGTCGTTTTCACACTTCCAAGTGGATCGCTGTTCCTACCCAACCATATCTATTTTTTCATTCATTCTTAGCTAATTTGCTACAGTCATAAGTTACAGGATTGAAAGGTTAATTTCTATCTCTACACAAGCAACTTTTCATATTTTGTTACGTTTTGTCTTTTTGGGCTTTGATGTAGTTTTAACTTCATTGTTGATAATTAGAAGCATGATTTTTCTTGGGGTTTTGGAGGTTATCGCTGCGGATCAAATGACAGCAAGCCATGTTAAACACCAGTGCTCTCAGTATTTTTACCGTCATGTTCGCCTGAATATTCATAGTTCCTAATTGTATTTCAATTTCTGTTACTTTCGATGCCAGGATATTTGTGACTAGTTCAAGTACTCCATTGATTTGGATATGAATTTGACCATCATATTCCTTACTCAATGGCTAACTATTTTTTAGCTTTTAACATGCGGTATATTGGGTTGGTCACTGTTTGGCAGTTTTTTCTTCCTTTGTTTACAAGAACTGATTATGATCTTCAAGCTGGATTTCAAAGACGAAAACATTATTGTCTCTATCTTTGAGAACAGTCATTAACATTCCAACGTTTGTTCGGACAATTAAAACTTATCTTTGCGTCCCTGATGTTGTCAACACACCATTTCAGCTGATCCATTCTACAGCTCTTGTAAGAAAATAACATGAGTGGTTCCATAAATTCAAGAAAAGAATTGAACCTCAGGTGCATAATTCAAGAAAAGAAGTTTTCCTCTTGGAAAACATTATTTCTAATATGTTCACGAATAAAACGGGAAATCCAGAGATCATACGTTGTTTTCTTAATTCATTTTTTGTGGAATCATATGTCATCTTTTCTGTGGAATCATATGTCATTTTTTCTGTGGAATCATATGTCATTTATTCTGAGACCTCAGCACTTACTTCTTTAGTTAGGAATTTTCGTTGTGTTCACTTTAGTACCCATCTTAATTCCTTTGTACCCCCGAATGAAGTAAAAACTTAAAATCAGAAGAAATCTACAGAAAATGCAAGTCTAATATGTCATATCTAGGATCTGATTCATATTAAGGTATAAATTACATAATCATAGCATATAAAGAATATAGTTGTCCTAGAAAATCTTTTAGAAAAAAACTATACCTTATCTTAGTGTGCTTTTAGCAATTATAAACTCTGCATCTTGCCTCTGTTAGCGACGCAAATTAAATTAACTATGTTTTCAATAGAAAAATCAATCATCGCAGCAAGAATGGATAAATCGTTTATCTTGTGTTATTCCTCTTTGTCTGTGGATAATAAGTTATTGATATTTGAACGTTATTCTTCCACCTGATTTTATTTTTCATTTCATTTTTTGCTTGTCATGCCTATTAGCTGATGAAACATCAACAAGTCGCTGTTTATCTGTAATTTATGGAGCTGAGTCGACAGTCTGATATCCAAGGCTCATTGAGACGGGCTCAACACATATCGGCTATGTGAATAACCACGTTTGAGTCAGAGCCAAACTCTTTTGCTCTGCGGGAATCTTTTGAAGTAAATGTTTTCAACATCAAAGAATGTTAATGAGTCTCACGGTATCAAAATAACACTACTTTGTTTAGTTTGCTTTAGTTTATCACATGGCCAATATGTCTTTCCTGAGCAAGTCAATCTTCATTTGAACCCGTAAAATATTTGATACATCTCTCAAGGGAAACAACCGTAAACATTCGAGAGTGGATCAAACGGACAGTAGCCTGACACGTAGTTATTAGCTGTTCTTTTATCTTAACATTTCACTGTATAATGTTCGATCTATGTGATTAATATTCACCACTGTATTAATTGCATTGACAGGGAATGAGATTATACTGAAAACTGAATATCTGTTGGAACAGTCCCCAAAATACCTAGCAAAAGGGTTGGGAGAACTGAAAATCCGTCGAAAGATTAAGACATCATTACTGAAAACAGCTAGAAAACTGAGGAAATTACTGCGGAATTGAGTATACTTGTTGTCACTTGATCTCCAAAATAGCGGAAGAAATCACCTTTTTGTCATCTAGTATGATTAAGAGGAGAAAATGGACATGTTAATCTAGCTATTAAAATCTTTCTCAGAAAGGGGATGGTTAGATAGGAAAAATGTGTGATTGAACATAATTTTTATATCTCCTTTTCCTTAATCTCAATTTTTGTTTGGATTAGGGGTTTCTTTTGCTTGAGTAATTCCATAAGTTTGCTCGAGTGATCGAGTTATTATTTGAAGAAAAAAAATGAGATCCTTTAAAGAACATCCTCTTTTACACCCAAAAGGAAGAAATCATATTCCTCAGTAATAACTGAAAACACCCCATGTTCTTCTATTTTTAATGATTATATCTTAGCAGAATAGGGGACACATTTGGTTATGTTAATCATGGCACCGAACCCCTTAACGCACCACGTATGATACTCCAAAAATATTGGAGTAAAATCTGTAAAATCAACAATTCTGTGTTCGGTAGTTTTCACTGAGACCCCAAGCTAAAAAAAGATAACAGAAAAATAAAAGTGTTTTGCTTGCCACATTTAGTAAAATGAAATTATTTTGATATTTATTTGCTAAGCAACGATAAAATCTGTTAAAAAAAACGCATTAATCATATTGAATAAAAAAAAAAAAAAACATTTTTCTGGATGGGGAAACTTAATATGCGAATTAAGGAAACATAAGGGAAACAAATCTACCTCAGGCAAATACACCGTGCTAATGTATGTATAACTGCTGTTACGTGCGCATGCGTGCCTGTTTTTTTACTATGAGTCTTCTTGCGAATTCTCCTGAATAGCTAAAGGCATTGTAAGTTTACTTGTGTATGTGTTCCATCAGGGAAAAAAACTTCTGCGCAAAGTATGCCCCGAAACATACACAGACTGATAGATATATGGAATAAGATATTATTTTATCGTGATTTGATTGAAAAACAAAATAAGTTTTTTGAAAATCACGTTAACGTTGTTTTAAAGAGCTATTTTGACAATTTGGAGCTTTAGAAACGTCATACAACTGTGTGTTTGAAAACATAAAAATTGCAATTCATCCAATCTCGATTCTAGGGTTTTGGGCACGCTTCCAGGTGTGCCAACTATTATGGGCACGGCCCTAACTTTGATTTTCTACAGTCTAGATTCCCTAGAAATATCCTGTATTTCATTTTTCTAACTGTTCCAATCTCTTCACACGATCTTTTAGTATATTCCCAGGGAGCTTTCTTCTTTTTGACATAACTTTAGTAAGTCTGTTTCTTACTTTCTAATCGAAAAATATTTTGAACATATTGTTGTATAGTGGGGTGGATGTCCTGGACTTGGATAGAAAGGAGACTCGAATACTTGCTTGTACAAATATCTGGACATATCTTTATTTCATAACATACATCTTTGTCGGCCGGAGAGTGAAGAGTGGGAGATAGATGAGGAGAACCGTCTGTCTGTCCCCAACAGGGACAGCGGTCTTGTGCCTTTCGACTCCGCTGATGTCTGTCTCTTCTTTGAGTGCCAAGTGTTCGGGTCTGCTTTATAGGTTTCTCGAACGCCTACGCAGGTGTCATTTCCGCTTTCCGCATCCTGTTTGTTGGACACCCACGCAATATACCTATTTCCTAAGGTGAGCGGGTCACTTACATTTCGGCACAGTTGTTTGACCCCGGAATAACCTTTTCGTGGCAGCATATCATAACAATATCTTGTTTTGAAGATAATTAACAGAGAAAGATCAATGATTCTTAGATTGAAAAAAGCCTTTCTCATCCGTCTGACAGTGGATTTGAAACACTGGGTTGAATCTGGAAATATTCGTGTCAGTGATCGTAGGAATAGTTTCCTCATGTGAAAGTCTCCATACGCCACTTGCGTAATATGATGTATCATTGCTTTGATCCTTCTGAAGTTGGACTGGAAAACAAGAGATAAGGAATAACTGAGAATAATTAGAAACTGCCAACCAAAACTGTCAACATAGGTTTCTGCAGATTTCAAGTCAGTGTGGCTGGCTGGCTATGTATGTATCACGCGTACAGGCTGCACCAATTCTTTTTTGTTTTTTTAAATTATCCCCCCCCAAAATAGGTTTTTAGTGGGGGGGGGGCAATTTACAATGTAGGTTTATGCTGAATTGGTCCATTAATTTGTGCCCGGCAGCGTTGTTTAAGAATTTCCACCCAAAAATAGATTTTTAGTGGGGGTTCAATTCCCACCCAAAAATACGTTTTTAATGGGGGGGGGTCAATTTACAATGTAGGTTTATGCTGAATTGGTCCATTAGTTTGTGCCCGGCAGCGTTCACGTTTTTGTTTTTGAGAATTCGAATTTTCTTAGTGATCACAGTCCAACAAAATTATTCATTGATCACTGCTTTTTTCCAATTTTGTTTTTATTGATCACCCCCACCCCTACAACACGGCATGCTGCCAAAAGACGTTGGTCACGTGACGGCTTCTATTGGGCGACTTAACCAGATCTGTTTTTTTATTATGATTAATAAATGAGTGAAGAAGGAAGAGTATCAGAAAAAAGGATAACGAAAAAGCCTTCGCATGAGAACGAGATGTTTATTCTACTTAGAGGGAAATTGCTTCATGCGATAAATTGTTGAGTAATTCCTGGGAGTAGTTTCTGCTTGGTAATCTTCCCGTTGGCTTTTTTCCCCCACACAGAATCCTATTCCTCTCCTCGTACTTGTTGTTCTTCTTCTATTTGCTTTCCATGTGTATTACTGACTGGTAAATCTCCGTGAAAAGAATCACGGATATATTTGAATTCTTATGAAACGATTCTTTTAAAGAAAAACAAATAGTGAATTCGTTTCAGTGGGACAGGTCATAGTTTTAAATGGTATATAGGAGATAGATTTATAAACAAAAGTGTTACCTTTAAATTGATGAATCCTTTGTTACGGACAGAAAAACAAAAAAAAAAGGTCACGCTGTTCATTATATAAGTAAATTAACATAAGCATCAGTTGATCTCAGACCACCTATACTGGGGGATCCGATGAGGATCGAATCCACTCACAACAACTAACAAGATTAACTTGCTGATCATAACTATACGACATGCGTCCTGATCTGGGTTTATTAACTTAGTATTGGTAGTAGATCATCAATAGTGGGAGATCCAATGAGAATCGAACCCACTAACAACGGCCAGCAAGATTAGCTTGCTGATCATTTTTATACGACGTCATGATCTATGTTTTTCCATGTGATCTACTCGTTAATCCCAGTGAAAATAATTTACGGATATATTTGGATTAAGATTTTTGACTTTAGAAAAAAATACTAAATTCGTTTACTGGGAAGAGTCCATAGTTTCAAATGGTGGGTACGAGGTATTTCTATCAGCAAAATGTTAAACCTTCAATGGAAGAGTCCAGTGTTATAGAGAGAGAACCAAGAAAATCTGTTGATTATATAAGTAGATTCCATTTACTTTTTTGAGTTGACAAAGAGATATTTTTAACCAAATGATACATCGATGTTCTTTTGCATGTTTTCCTTTCTTTCTTTATTAATTTATTCTTTCTTTCATTTGTTTCTTTACTTCTCTCTTCCTTTCATCTTTTTCTTTACTTCTCTCTTTCTTTCTCTTCATTTATATCCTCTTCTCTCCTCTCTTCCTTTCCTTACTACATGTACTTTTTCTTTCTTTCTTGTTGTTAATCTTAGTTACCGATGCTTATTTCTCCTCTTTCTGATTAGCTTTCTCCACCTCTTCCCGTCCGTTCCCCCTTTTTCCTTCTCTCTTTCCTTCAACCTATTTTCTTTCTCTTTCGCCTTCTTTGCTTCTTGCTTGCCTTCCTTCCTCCCTGCCTGTTTGCCTTCATTCCTTACACCCTTCTTTCCTTGTCATTCGGTTAACACAGACTTTCTTTCTCTCCTTTATTTCCCTGCTTCTACTTGTCAACGATCAACACACCTTTTCTATCTTCTTCCTTAATAGTCAACCATCTTTCCTACTTCTTCTTCTTCTTCTTCTCCATTTTCTCATATATACTTTTCATTATTAACAACATTCTTCTGTTTCTCTTCACTTCTATTATTCTATTCTTTTTTCACTCAGTCTTTCCTCCTTCGTGTCTTCTTTCTATATGGCTACTCTCATTCCTTTATCATGTAT
>VCCN01005280.1:2626976-2640206 GCA_006491835.1 Architeuthis dux | reverse complement strand
TTGAATGTTAATGACCCTTCTCAAAACTATAGAAAACTACTTTATAATTAGCATTTAAATTAAGTTATCTCTCTTGAAGAATCAGATCATTATAATATAGATTATCGAGGTGAGTATGACGCAGATTCTAAAAAGAGACAAATTCAATAATGGTGGTTTTCGTATGGATCGGCATTTCTGTCTGGTATCAGAGTATACAGTATCGCCCATAAATGAGTACACCTCTACCACTTTTTAGAACAGCACAAACAACAAGAAGGAGTTCAATCGTCCGAAGAACTATTTGAATGTTAATGACCCTTCTCAAAACTATAGAAAATATATATATATATCCTCTGTGGTTGTGGATCTTCTTGAAGAGCCTCGCCACGCATGGAGACACGACCAGGTGCTGGAAGTCCACCTTGAAGCTACCTGGAAGGAGGACACATTCAACGTTCAAAGAGTTTCTCGGATAACTGAACTCATTCTTCCTGTCATTTGTTGTTGTTCCTACGTTACGGTCGATCCATTCTACAGCCTTATTCAGGTATTGCTCGTATGTAAAGAGAGGGACTCTGTTTCCGTTAGTGTCAAGTAAAAAAAAATGGTTGCAAACAGAATCATTGTTTTGTTAGCGGCAACGCTTGTAACGTGGGTCACAGATGTTTTTAACTCCTTCCTTTGTTAAACAAAGAATTCCACACCGTCTCCGTGTTGAGCAGTGAAAGGCACACAGAGTTGAAATACTCGTCTGACTTATACATTTAGACGATAAGTTGAACAAGAACAAGAAAATAACAAACATTATGTCTTGCTGGCCAAGGCTAAGGGGAGAGGTACAGTAAAGCAGAGTAGGGTACGCGAAAGGGTAGGATGAAACATAAAGATATTCGCTAAAGGAGACCGTCATAACTAGGCTGCCGAGAAAAGAAGAAAGTCGAGAAAGTGAAATGAGGTGGAATTGAACTCTCTTTCGAGTGTCTGTGAGCGGAAGATATGCTCAAATGGCGGGGATAGGTCGTTTCAGGCAACTCCTATTAGTTCCTTTCAGATACTCCAGTACTTTAGATTTCCACCCCGAGGTATACCGTTAGCAAAGCAACGGGTATTTTACTAGTACAGGCATCCCCTTTATAACCAAGTCGCGATCAATGGAGCTAGTTCTTTTGGAGCTAGAATAATATTTTGGTGTCCACCATCCAATAATAACAAGGCGAAACTGCGCTGTAACAAAATCGCGTTATAACGGGGAAGGCCTGTATAAAGAATTCGCGTCCAGAAGAGGAGACAAAATAAAAGTACAAAATGGTAGCGAACAGAATCATTTTCTCATTAGCGGCATCACTTGTAACGTGGGTTACAGATGTGTTTAACTCCTTCCTTTGTTAAACAAAGAATTCCATACCGTCTCCCCGTTGAGCAGCGAAAGTTGAAACACTCGTCTGACTTATTCATTTAGCCGACAAGTTGATGAATGCCATTTCTTTCGGTTTTGTCAAAAGAAAACAAATTCTGTCTGCTACTTTCTTTTTGTACGTGGCCCAACCGGATAAAGAGACCCTCTCTTCACATACGGATAGTACACCTGAATTCTTCCGTGGTGTATTTTATTAGTAATACGAGTAGCTTGATTCATTTTCTGGATGTGACAAACCTTTCAGCATTCACGCCAGAACATTGTTTAGAGCAGAAAAACGTGATACATACATAAATAGCCAGCCGGCCAGCCTGTTCAACTTGAAAACTGGAGAAACCTATGTTGACAGTTTTAGTGACAGTTTTGTATGACGGTCTCTAATTTTTTAAAAACGATAGCGAACAGATTTTTCTTCTCTATAGTTTTGAGAAGGGTCATTAACATTAAAATAGTTCTACGGTCGATTGAACTCCTTCTTGGTGTTTGTGTTGTTAACACAACGTTTCGGCCGATCCATTCTTCGGAAGTAACCCTTATAACGTGGGGTTCGGGTGTTTCTTTATCCTTGCCTTGTCGGGTTTGGGTTTGTTGAGTAGCGGAAGCCACATCGGGTTGAACTCCGCACGTGTCTTCAGTTGATATGTGCTGCCTCATTTTGCCTAACTTTTTATATCATTATAACTTTCTCTTGTCACTGGCAAACCAATAGATCTTAGCAAGCAAAGAAATCAGAGTGAGAAATACACTATTTTCATTATTTCTGTCCAAAAAATATCTTCTATAGCTGCTAAATCCATTGTTAGTTATGACAGACAGTGGACATTATTGTATGTATGTATGCACCATATTTCTCTTATACCCTTATCGAGGATATCGCAGGGTTAGGTACACACGGACAATAGTAAGATCCACTTCCGGCTTGCCAGGCCTGAAGGTTCGTTCTGCTTACGGTACCTGGTACTCCCGAATGGTCCCCCATCTAGGTACTGACCAGGATCAACGTTGCTTAAATTCGATGATCTTACGAGAACCGGTGTATCCAATGTGATTTGGCTGTTACTCCTTAGAACGTGGAAAGATTAATCTTAAATCTAGTCTTTGTGCTGAGTGGGTAGCGGAGGGGCATTGAGTACCATTTTAAAAGTCTTTGGTATGGCTCGGTAGTGGATTGAACCATGGCCTACCGAACCGAAGCTGAGCATTCTACCACTGGGCCACGCCGATCGGTGTGGAGATTATTAATGTCACTGAAGGCTTTTCGGGTCGTAGGAACGATTTTACTAGTTATTGCCTTAAATGACTTTAATGTTCCATTTAAAAACCAATCAGTTAAGATGCCAAGGATATACCGTTATCCCTTGCCATTCGCGAGGCTTAGGGGCGCCAGAGGGCGCGAATGCGCTGAATCCGCGAATAATCTCTGCTAACCTCTCAAAAAAACCTTTCGGTCCCCATAAAAACCATAAATCTTGTGCCGTAAACCTTTTAATAAACAAACACTTTACCATTCCCAAATTGTAAATGTACAAATAAAAAAATGAATACGGTAAAGCATACAGTGAAAAATATACAGTTAATTAACGAAAACCAGACATTTCATAAAACTACAGCACAGGAATTTGCGATGTCTAAAATACCGTTGAACTAACCGGTTCACACGTTTTCAACCACGATTATCTCCGGGTTTATAATGTCTTCATAAATAATCTTTAGTCGTTAATTTTCTACAATCTTTCTTCTTAATAACACACAGATTATTATGATAACATTAATAGATTACAAGTTCCAGACGTTTTTATCGACATATGTCACTTTTTGTCAAAGGTCCATGGTAGTTGCTATATTATAAATATATATGACTTTATGATATACTAAATGTTTTACGTTTGGTTTATACTGTACAGCGTATTTTCTATGATGTGGCTTTTCGTGGTGCGCCGCAAAACTCCCCCAAATATTCCCTTTAAATTATTCAAGACTGGACCGCGAATTATCGGAATGGAAAACCCACGAATGTCAAGAGATAACTGTACATTCAATTCGTACAGTATCTGGGAAATTATCCCCACACCTTTTCCCCAACTTTGTGTACGCGTTCGACCCTCTCCAATACTTTGAACAAAAAGTATGTACACCTCGAATAAATATATAAGAACTCAGAGAGCTCATACCTCTGCCAACCCAATTGTCACTAGAAAAAGAATGAAATCAGTTCACAAAAGGTTAGGATGCAAGGGAGGTAACTGTAAAGGATTATTGGATCTTATTGGACCAAAATTTAACCAGTTCTTCCTTAGCCCATAGCAAAACAAAACTTTGTCAAATGTCATTGGAATTCATTGAGAACTTTTGGGGATATCGTATAGACAAACAAGGGTGAATATATAAATGTATGGGGGGGAAAAATGAAAAAAAAATCTCTAAATCGAAAAAAATCCCTGGATCAGCCCCAAAAATGTAATAATTTATTCCATAACCAATAGCCATGCTTTCCATAAAATTTAATTGAAATTCAATGAGAACATTTGGAGATATCGTGTGGTGTGGATATATAGCTACAGTGCATGATAGGGATAATATTCCTTGATCTACCCCAGAATCCAATCACTTCTTTCGTAGCGCATTGTCCACCCTGCCAGAAAATCTCATAGAAATTAATTGAGAACTTTTGGAGATATCGTGTGGACAAACAGAAAGACGGACAGACACGGGTGAATACATATGCCTCTACCAACTTCTATTCTTAAAATAGATACTTTAAAGATTAAGAAAACAAGATTACGAGACAAACAGTTGATATCTAGTGTATATATGAAAACATATCATCGGATGTATTAACATTTCTTTGCATTCTTTGCTGTTTTTGTCCTGAAATAGAGTCAAAATGTGTTTGAATATTAATAATAACCATTTTTATGAATTTCTTGGGCCAGAATTGAATAGAACAATGTGTTAATTTGTCTCTGTATGTTGTTTACTTAAAAGGTTATGCGATTTTCGGTGCCCGGGTTCAGGATCGCACAAGGTGTAGCATACACGAAACAAAAGTGCGAAATGCGCTAATTTGACTGTCAAAAGCGCTAATTTTTTTTTAATGGCCAAAAATGGCTAAAAGCCACCCAAAAAGACGCTAAAAATTGTCTAATATAGCCATAGAATTTCGATACACCCTAATATACAATAACAATAATTAACAACGTATTTTTAAGAATGCAGTTTAAAAGCCAACGCTGTACAGATGATTGTCATTTAATCAAGTGAAAGTGTCGGAATAATATTCCTCCCACAACCACAGTTGTTATTCACCAATGATCGAAGGAAGGAAAACGAAAACAGCTTTGTTTATTTTTATTAAAAACCGTCAACCAAAACTGTCAACATAGGTTTCTTCAGTTTTTAAGTTGGTCTGTCTATCTGTCTGGCTGGCTATGTATCACGCGTACAGGTCGTTCCAATGGAGCTAGAGGGCTAAACATTCAAACATTTACTCCTTATTATGTCTTTTTGTTTTTGGAAAATCCACTATAAATACGTTCAATTTGCAATATAAGTTTATGCTAAATTGGTCCCTTAGTTTATTTTTTTGAAAATTCAGCCTTTTTAGTAATCACTGCCCAACAAAAGGCGAGAAAAGTGATTTATTCATTGATCACCGCTTTTTTCCTTTTTTGTAATTGTTTCTTCAGTTTTTAAGTTGGTCTGTCTGTCTGTCTGTCTGGCTATGTATCACGCATACAGGTTGCTCCAATGGAGCTAGAGGGCTAAACATTCAAACATTTACATCTCATTATGTCTTTTTTGTTTTTGGAAACTCCCCCCTAAATACGTTCAATTTGCAATATAAGTTTATGCTAAATTGGTTCCTTATTTTTTGTTTTTTTTAATTCAGCTTTTTTAGTAATCACTGTCCAACAAAAGGCGAGAGAAGTGATTTATTCATTGTTCGCCGCTTTTTAAAACATTCTTTGATTGATCATCCCCAACACGACATGCTGCCAAAATACGTTGGTCGCGTGACGGTTTCTATTGAGTGACTAACCATAACTTGTTATTCGTCTGTTTTATTTCAAGAGTTCTCTTTTATTTATCTGTGGATCCCGTTTGTAGAAATCAGCTCGAAGTTAAGTGAATATTAGAAAATGATACTCTGCAAGATCCAATGCCATTCTGCAAATCTGTATCGGCTTTTAAACAAAAATGGTGAATAGAAACGAAAGAGCCTCTCTCTCTCTCTCTCTCTCTCTCTCTCTCTCTCTCTCTCTCTCTCTCTCTCTCTCTCTCTCTGTGTTTGATTGATTGACAGGTGAACGTCAGGAATTGATGCAATTTTAAAAGTGTCCTGCCTCATACCCTATATTTCCATTTCCGCTCTTTCGTCATCTTGAAGAAATCATCGTCTCACCAACGACACAGATGCGGTGGCGGCCACGCCTCAATGGAATGGCGTGCAGACAGTAGGGCTTTTAAAAGTGAGGATAGACTCACTGTCTTAAGTGTACACATTGTGTTAAACAGGTCAAAAAAACGAAACAGCGCTATACGGGGGTCATTATAACGTAGCATGGATAGAGATTGTGCAAGCATTCATTTTTAGAATATATGATGTCGTTGTTGAGCCTCAACTCAATGAGTATCTCATCTATCAGTTATTTTCCGAAGCTGGTGAAATATCACTAGGTGTCGATATATATCGCTACATGATATATTATTGTGTATTGATATGTGTTTATTCTCATACACATGGCACATTAACCAAAGTGTACAGTATACAGTTATTTCGGAGACTGGCCATGATGTCTATTCTCATACACATGGCACATTAACCAAAGTGTACAGTATATAGTTATTTCAGACTGGCCATGATGTCTATTCTCATACACATGGTACATTAATCAAAGTGTACAGTATACAGTTATTTCGGAGACTGTCCATGATGTCTATTCTCATACACATGGCACATTAATCAAAGTGTACAGTATACAGTTATTTCGGAGACTGTCCATGATGTCTATTCTCATACACATGGCACATTAACCAAAGTGTACAGTATATAGATATTTCAGACTGCCCATGATGTTTATTCTCATACACATGGCACATTAACCAAAGTGTACAGTATACAGTTATTTCGAAGACTGGCCATGATGCTGTCTCTTATCATTACACTGTGAAATCAAAACAATACATATGAGGAAATTAATCTAAATACAGTAATACCTCGGTTAGGGCTCTAGATACGTTCCTAGTAGGGCTTTTAAAAGTGAGGATAAACTCACTGTCTTAAGTGTACACATTGCGTCAAATATATCTTACAGATCACCAGTAGGCTTGTATTCGTATCTATATTTATCAAGCCGAACAGGGACACATATACAGGGCATCCAGTGAGGATCAAACTAACGACACTAGTATTGGTCTTTTTGTCTAACCTATTAAATATTACAAAACGGTGAGCACAGTATATTAGAAAACAAACAGAATATTAATCTAAATACAGTAATACATCGTTTGGGGCTCTAGATACGTTCCTAAAAAATAGCATCGTCATGCCGGGTCATTATAACAGCATAAATAGTGATTGTACCAGCAATCATTTTGGAAATAAATATGATGTCGCTGTTGAGCCTCAACACGATGGAATGGATTAGTGTTGTGTAACCAAAAGATTGGGCCTCAAACTGAGAACCATGCAACGTGCACAGGAGAGGAATATGCTTAGTGCCACATGGGGGGACCTCAAGACAGCACAGTATATAAGAGAAGAAAACGGGAGTTAGAGATATAATAGAAACCATTAGAAAACTTAAATGGCAATGGGCAGGCCATGTTGCAAAAATGTCAGACAGCCGCTTCAGACTTCACGACTGACAACGTGGATCCTCAGAAATCATATGCGAAATTGAGGACGGCAAAAAAATAAGATGGCGTGACGAACTAGATAAGTTCAGGAAGTACTGGCTCCGCGACGCCCACGACCGAGATGTCTGGCGAATCCTGGGGAAGGTCTATGTCTAATGACTGACGTTAAGATGATGATGATGATGTACATAGTATAATTAGTAGTATTATTATTGTTGTTATTGTTAATAGTGGTTAGTAGAAAGTACTCGAGATTAAAAGGACGCAGTATATGTTTAGTTATTTTTCATTAAAATCAGCATTTCTTTTCAGTTGTAATCTCATTGGTCTCTCACTCTACATCGTTACATTTCCTTATCGAGATTATTCTGACTTGAAATACTTGACCCATTAATTGCGGATGACGGGAATTTCCGTCACTGCAGATTTATGGGTAAACTCAATGGAATTGTGATTTATGGCAACTCTTTTTTATCGGGGCTTTTATCTTGCAATTGATAACTATTATTCTTCGAAACCAGCCAGAGTTGATGGGTTAAGGCTTTTGTTATGGGGTTTGATGATACCCCATATACGCAAACGACTTGTGTGTTGCACTGGTGTGTATAGTTGGAACTGGTCGGAAGATCGTCTGATGTTCATTCTTCGTTCGTGTGCCGTGGCTTTTGCTGAAAGGAACTGGTATGAAAGTCAACTGGTTCATTGAGAAAAACGAAGTCCGATTTAAAATATTATGTTCATTTTATTCGACTTTACTTGTAGCGACGCTCTTGGAATCTGCACTGTAAGAAACGTGTTACTAGAAAATCTACTGTTAAATCTCTTTGTGGGTTAAAGTTCTCATCCAAGATATTGTTGAATTTTGAGTTGTCAAACAATGTCAAACAAACAGACAAAGTATAGCTGCTAATGTGTTTCTCTTTTAAACTCTGTAAGTAGCATCTATCTCATATTTTTACACTTCACGTCAAAAACCTGTGCAGCTCTAGAAACACTGAGTTCGTCTGACCGTGCCCCCTGTGGAGCAGGCGGCAGAGCCGCGAACACTAGTCTAGCCTTGGACAGCTAGTCCTGGTCTCTCTCCCTCCTCTTTTCTCTCTGGGTTTTTCAACTCTATTTATCGGTATGCCCATTTTTAACATGTGATCTTTTCTTGACGTTAAAACATTACACGATGTTTTTGTTTGCGCCAGTAAATTCTTTAGCCGGATCAGCCGACATTGATTTGTTATTCTAAATTCTTGTACAAGCATTCCATAATCAGTATTCAGTCTGTAATTGTTTTGTTTGTTATTTAAACAAAACCAAACCCTCATTTTAATAACATTCCTTACTTTTCAATTTCCACCAAATAAAACAATTTATTTTGTTTACCATTTGTCAATATAGCCCTCATCCTAATTTCTAGCCTAACAAACACATTTTATATACACTGCATGATTTTGAATATACGCATTTAAACTTATTCTATCTATCTATCTATCTATCTATCTATCTATCTAAAGGGGTTGTATTGCTACAAATGCAAAATGTAGCCGAATATTGGTGTCCCCCGTTATAACGCGGTTGCCGAGGTCCAAGAAAGCCAACCGCGTTATAACCGAGCCGCGAGCAATTTAGCTATTTTGGAGCTTGATCTAGCTAACTAAATCTAGCTATCTAGCTATTTTAGTGCTAGATTAATATCTTGCGGTCCACCATCCACACACGTTATAACGCGGACCACGGAGTAACGAACCGCCTTATAACGGGGTAGACTTGTATCAAAGTCGGTGAACCAATTTATTTAGCCTAATATTGGTCTCCCCGTTATAAAGCGGTTGCCGAGGTCCAAGAAAGCCAACCGCGTTATAGCCGAGCCGCGATCAATTTAACTATTTTGGAGCTTGATCTAGCTACCTAGCTATTTTAGAGATAGATTAATATCTTGGGGACCACCATCCACCCACATTATAACGCGGACCACGCCGCGTTATAACGGGAGAGACTTGTATCAAAGTTGGTGAACTAATTTATTTAGCTGAATATTGGTTTCCCCGTTATAACGCGGTTGCCGTGGTCCAAGGAAGCCAGCCGAGTTATAACCGAGCCGCGTTCAATTTAGCTAGTTTGGAACTACTTTGGAACTAGATCTAGCTATTGTGGAACTAAATCTAGCTATCTAGCTATTTTAGAGTTAGATTAATATCTTGGGGGTACGCTATCCACCCACGTTATAACGCGAGCCACCCTGCAACGAACCGCGTTATAACGGGGGAGACTTGTATCAAAATCGGTGAACCAATTTATTTTTGCCATCAGCCATACGTCTGCCTTGTCACAATATACTTGCTCTGTCAGCCAAGATTTCTAAGCCGAAGACGAGAATCTTGTAGCGTCTTCGTTCTGTCAGTCAGATAAACCAGAGACTTTCAATAATCAATAACGACCGTCTCTATTCGGCGAAAACTTCTTTTCTCCGTGAACGACCTACAGAAAGATTTGACCGCTTTTTTTTGTTTCTCAGTCCTTTTGTTTTGCTTGCCAACTAACTTGAGGAAAAATCATCTCTTAGTTCCCCCCCCCCCCAGCACATGAAAGATCATCCGTAATATTATTCTGCTTGTTCCTACCTACCTCGAATGTTCAGTAATGACGTAAGGGAAAGTTTAATTAATAAGAGAGTATGAAGAGAGAGGACAGAAAAGAGAGTTAGGTAGTTTACTGAGATGACTGAACCAAACTGACAAGTCTTACATATCTTCGAAAATTCGTGTAACAAATACGCGAGGACTTATTTCATTCTCATAAATAAAATACAAACATTTTTTTTAAATAGTTTTTTATTCATTACATACAATACAAAAGTTGCAGTAATCATCTTCAGTCGGAATAGAAGTTGGAGTGGAGTTTGACGCTGCTGCAGCCAGGCTTGTTTCAGTTCATTTTTTTCCAGTTGTCGGTTTTGTTTGCCAATTGACTTGAAGACAGTCATCTTTTTGTTGCTTATTGCTGAAGAAATAGTAAATCATACCAAAGTATTAATAGAATGATTACAGTATTTCACCTTGTATAATCCGCTACCATATATAATTCTGGTTGAGATTTAATTTCAAATGAAAAATGCATAATCCTGTGCATACAATTACGTATACATGTTGTATAGACTCGAAACTTGGTTTATAAAAAAGATGATGATATATTTTTATTGCATCAGATACATCGTGCCGTGGCGGAGACTGAAAAGTGGGAGAGAGATGATCAGAGCCGACAGACTTTTCTTACAGGAAAATTGGTCTTGTGATGGTGCCTGTGTGCTTTTTATGGGGTTCGAACGCCCACGCTGGTTTTCCAACACGCCACCCGCAGTCAGGGATTAGTCAATATCCTGTTTATGACTTTTCAACACCTGGTGTGTCTTCTGGTCCCTGACACCTGCTGTTTGGGTTTTGGTCGATATCCTGTTCATGAATTTCAACACATGTGTGGGTCAAATCTGCGGTTGCCTAAATATCTAACATACACATATGTATAACAATTATGTTTCCATAGATAATGCGCATCTGGATTTCTTAACTCAAAACCTTCGGGGAAATGCGGATTATACATGGTGAAATACGGTAATTTTCGAGTTAATAAGATTCTTTATAAAAATAATAAAAACCTTTGTGATCATAAAGCCAAAAAGGAGAAAGAAGTCTATCGCGAAAAGCTTGAAAATCAAACTGATTTAAAAAGCAAACAAACATTTATATCAGGAAATAAATAAAATCATCTTTTTACAGACCTTTCATGATAAGCTTTGTTTCTATTTCGGTTTTATGATCGCAAATAGTTTTCAGAAGAAGGTTTAAGTTTTCTCACCGAGAATAAAGATGAACGAAACAAAGACAAAAGTAATGTTCAACGATAAAGTCCCCCAAAAGGTCATAACGATAGAGGGAGAGGCTCTAGAAGAGGTTGATGAATACATCTACCTAGGACAGGTAATAAAACTAGAGAAAGACCATGACAGCGAAATAAAACGACGCATAAAGATTGTTTGGAAGGCATTCGGTATAAATAGAGACATTTTAAATAGCACCTTGCCAATATGCTTAAAGCGTAAAGTATACAACGGTTGCATAATACCAGCAATGACTTACGGATGGGAGACATGGAAATTAACAAAACAAACTGAAAACCAATTTAGAATAGCACAGAGAGCCATGGTAAGAGCAATGCTTGGGGTAACTCTAAGAGATAGAAAAAGATCAAGATGGATCAGAGAGAGGACTAGAGTGAAGGATATTATACACATAATTAAGCAGCAAAAATGGAGATGGGCTAGGGTTAGCCCGTTACCTAGCAAGAAGAAATGGCAATAGGTGGGGGAAAAGTCTAACCGACTGGTGCCCATGGGACCATAAACACAGTAGAAAAAGACCAGGTACAAGATGGAGAGATGAGATAGAAATAAGTGCTGGTAAGACGTGGCAGAGGTTAGCACAATCTAGGTCGTCATGGAAGGAGATGGGAAAGGCCTTTGTCTAGCAGTGGACCTATAACGGCTGCTGCTGATGATGATGATGATGAATTTTAGCAGAAAGCGCCAATGTTTTCTCACGCTACCTACACGAATATGACAAGCAGACCTGGTACTGTCGATAACGGGAACTTTCTTCCTACCAGGTGAATTATATAGCCAAGTAAGGCCAGACAATGCATCGGTCGAAACGTAGTGTTAAAGCCAAGCGGGTTAATGACAATGACTCATCTTGTAATTCCAGATAGGGTTTAGCGATCGTATGAATTTCCAGCAAAATGCAGATATCGCCAAGGAACATAAAAACGAAAGTTGAATGACTGATGCGAATTCCATGATAATGGAACTTGTCAGAAGTAAAAATCGCCGTGAAACAGGTCTGGTTAGTCACTCAATAGAAACCGTCATGTGAACAATGTCTTGCTGCGTTAGGGGTGATCAATTAAAAAGAATTGGAAAAAGGAGTGATCAATGAATGAATTACTTCTCTCGTCTTTTGTCACTAAAGAAAGTCTGAATTTGAAAATAAAAAAGCCTGAACGCTGATGGACACAAACCCAAGGACCAATTTAGCATAAGATTACATTGTAAACTGAAACCGCTAAAAACCTATTTTGTTTGGAAATTTTCGAAAAGACAAAGAAAAATATTCTTCTTGACATCATCATCATAATCATCAGCCGTTATAAATCCACTGCTGGAAAAAGGCCTTTCCCATCTCCTTCCATGACGACCTATCTTGTGCTAACCTCTGCCACGACTTGCCGGCAAACTTTTCTATCTCGTCCCTCCATCTTGTGTCTGGCCTTTTCCTACTTCGTTTACTGTCCCATGGGCACCAATCGGTTAGTCTTTCCCCCATCTATTAACATCTCTTCTTGCTAGGTGGTCAGCCCATCTCCATTTTTGCTGCTTAATTATTTGTATAATATCCTTCACTCTAGTCCTCTCTCTGAACCATGTTGATCTCTTTCTATCTCTTAGAGTTATCCCTAGAATTGCTCTTTCCGTGGCTATCTGTGCTATTCTGAGTTGGTTTTCAGCTCGTTTGGTTAAATTTTCAACCCTCTAGCTCCATTGGTGCGGCCTGTTCTCGCGACACATACATAGATAGATCGGAAGCCATCCAACCAGCCAACTAGACAGACTCATTTGAAAACTGAAGAAACCTATGTTGACAGTTTTAGTTGACGGTCTCTAATATTTTGTTCGAGGTATCGGGATCAATTTTTAATACGACGCCGAATGATTGGTAGAGATAGAGAAATCCTCCGACCTGGCCCGATCATATCAAGATCAATATGATTTATTGAACCAAATCGACAATAGGAGATTTTTCTTCATATACAGTAATACCTCGCTGAGCTCTACCCGTTTTAGCGTTGATTCACTATAGCGCTCTTTTTCAAGTATTGTTAAATTTACGAAATAATGAATGACAAAAGACAACATCATGGACAGTCTCCGA
>VCCN01005280.1:2401407-2417968 GCA_006491835.1 Architeuthis dux | reverse complement strand
GACAAAAAACGACTAGAAATACCAACATCTTCTCTGATTATACACGTTCATTGCCTTTTACACCCATACGACTTTCAATAAAAAAAAAATAATTACTCAGCTGATAGCTGAAAGCTTAATACTGAAAATTGATACTTAGAATCCATTTTTTATCTTCCCATCAGCTCTGTGGAGTCTCTTTCAAGAGGGCAACGTAACTATCCGAATGGTTGCTAGGCAAGATGCACCTTATTCAATTTAGTCTCGGCTGGTTTTTACAAATTCTTTTAGCAAACTATTCAGTAATTTCTTTGACTACCTATTGCTTCACGTTTTATTTCGTTGTTGGTAATATTTTTGTGCCATTATCAAATTTATATTCCAAGTGCGTTAAACACGTTGCGGTTTGCGTAAGCCACGGCCTGCTTCGTCGAAGTTGAACGGGTTTGGCCGTACGGTAACAGAAAAAATAATCAAACAAAAATAAATATAGAATTAGAAGCCATTTAGCGTGTACTGATCTGTTTCTCACGCAATGAACTGCCACAAACCTGCTTCAAACTGAATACAGAAGAACACGCTTATTCAAGTAACAGGTTTATTATTGGGTTATTTAATTGTAACGAAATGCACTTTGTGTTTGTGTGTTCGCGGGCATACGTGACCGGACGGGTGAAGGAAGGAGGGAGTAAGAGGAGAAGAACCCTTGATTTTTTTAATTACTACCATGACTAGTAGTAATTCAGCAACGTGGCGACTCGTGTAGAATAGTAACTGAAACAGACTTCGATGCCTCAAAGTAATCCGCGAACCGGCCCGGAAAAGAAAATATATCGACGGAAATAAAGCGAACCGCGGATTTTCAATTGAAGATCCTGAATTGTGTCGTCTTTCTCTCCCGCCACATGGGCGAGCCTTTCCTCCGAGTTTATTTCCCTCCACAGAAATTTCAGCTCCCACCACACTGGTTTATTACTGGGTTTAGGATTTAATCACCGCTACCCACAACACTGGTTTATTACTGGGTTTAGGTTTTAATCACCGCTACCCACAACACTGGTGTATTGCTGGCTTTAGGTGTTAACCATCGGTACCCCCAACGCTGGTTTATTACTGAGTTTAGGTTATACACATTTATATGTATCTATGTATCTATCTATGTATACGGACTTTGCCCAACCCTAACCGTTCATTATAGAAACTTGAAATTGTGCACACACACTCCTCTCAATTTGTTTTTAAATCCCCCCCTAAATAGGATTTTAGAGGGGAGTTCAATATGCAATGTAAGTTTATGCTAAATTGGTCACTAGATTGTGCTCGCGTTTTTTTGAAAATTCAGACCTTTTTTAGTGATCATAGCCCAACAAAAGGCGAGAGAAGTAACTTATTCATTGATCACCCATTTTTCCAACTTTTTAATTGATCACCACCAACACAGCATATATGGGTGGCTGTGATTCATAATTTCGCTTCAAATGCTAGTTGTGATTATTTTGGGACAGTATCTTTCAGATAACAATAACCAGCTGATAACATTAAGCAAGGGCCACGCAGGGCCGGATTATACTATAAGGCTGAGTAGGCTTAAGCCTAGGGGCCCGTAGCTAACAGGGGCCCGTAAAAATTCTGGGATATTCATATTCATCTATTTCTATTTTATATTTGACAGTACCATAGCCGGATTAGCCTATACGCAAACTACGCTACGGCGTAGGGCCCAATACATTGAAAGGGCCCCCAAATAAATAGCAATTTAGACATTTATCACTACTACTAAAGGGAAAATGAATTAATCAATAAAACTGTCAAAATAAGAACATTCCTAGATGTGAAGTCTGAGCGCACACTATAGCTGGAGCCTGATATGGAATAATAATATCTTAAAACTTAATAAAAATGTCCTAACAAATATCTCTTTAAAAAATGGAATGAATATATTACACATTAGCACATAACAATCTACTTTATTCACAGGATTGACAGAGTTCATTACTTACTTAAAATTATACACGAAACGGGGATAGGTTCAAGATGGGGGGCCCATATTGCTAACAGCCTAGGGGCCCTGGTACCACACTGAACTGGGGGGATCGATGTTTGGTGGTGACAGTCATACGAACGAACGACGACATCCATTGTTCTAAATTCATTGCTATGTTATTATATTCATTGTTATACACAGTTTTACATTATAAAAATTAAGGTGAAATTAATATGAATTTTTAAATCATTTTGCATAGTGTATTCTGGACCGACTAATTTCGATAACAATAACCGTGGTATAGGATACGCGTGATTATAATAAACGGCATTTTCTGAATATGTGTCAGAAATGTTTCCAATTTTCCTGAAGAGGTCTGGTAAACAATGGAATGATAATTGACAGAAAAGAAGTCATTCAAAACATTTTATTTTTAGTGTGAAAGAAAAGACTACACAATTTGTATATACAAGGACACATCATAACAATCCTATTTACGCAATATCTAGGGCCTTAAACCTTTGCGGTGGTGTAATAAACATCATAATTCTTCTTAAAATCATTTACATCTGTTGATAGCACAACATATTCCGGTAATCTATTCCGAAGTCCTACCAATCTATTGCTATAAAAGAGTTGTCTGATATTCAAACTACTTCTATTTGCTTCTACCGTATATGTGGCCTCCCAGTCCCTTGTACCCCCTTATAGAAAAGAAATACATCAGGGTTTACTAATTCTAAACCACGCATACTCTTGAACATTTCTATTAAGTCTCCCCGATCTCTCCTATTTTCTAACGATGTTAACTCTAACACTTTTAGCCTATCCTCATAACTCATACTTTTTAATTCCGGTACTAACTTAGTTGCGCGTCTCTGGACTTTTTCTAAAAGATTTTTATCTCTCTCCAAGTACGGTGACCAGGCCTGTGCACAGTATTCGAGGTGTGGGCGGACATACGTCTTATATAGTATAAGGAATGAGTTCTTGTCTATATATGAAAACGTATGCTTAATCAGTCCTAGTACCTTCTTCATCATTGGCAGAGGTAAAATTTCCTGGATCCGCCCCAGAATTTAACCAATACTTCCTTACCCTACGATCCACCCTTCCACAAAATCTCATCGAAATTCCTTGATAACTCTTATATAATATAAGTAACGAATCCGTGTTGTCTATATATGAAAAGGGCCTTGGGAAAGGCATGAATCCATCTCTTCACCCCACCACCATTCGTTGGCGGATTAGTCTCGGGAGACATAACCGATGCGCCCCTGGAGTGCACTCGGAAGACTGGGCAGGGAATATGGAGATATTGGGTTGCCCGGTCGGCCTTGCTTATGGGATCCAAAGGAATGCTAAGCATGATGTTTGGCACCAGTTTGGCTGCAGGAGCTGCCGGGACTTAGCTTGCAAGGAACCGGCCCGCCTTCGGGGCCCCCCTCCTGATTTGTAAGGTTTACTTCTTTATACGTGGCCGTTGGGTCAAACATGGAGCTCCTCAGACCTGGCCGTTGGCTGCCTAACACAGCTCGTCCGCCCAATGATACTTGGAGCCAGCACATGAACGGGTTCAGGAACTGTGCAAGGCAGGGGCGTTCAACTCTCTGAGATCTCTTTACATATCCGCATACCATAACCCACTCCCAGCTATGGGTAAAACAGCAGGACGGGGTGGGCTCTGAAGCTTTGGGGACACAACCAGTCTAGGACAGTGGTTCCCAACCGGGTGGGGGGGGGGTAATCCAAGGTGGGGATGAGGCTATTAGGTAAAAATAAAAGTCCAGTCTAGAGATAGGGTTTTCTGCACTTCCATCTATCAAGTCGAAGGCTCAAAATAAGCTCCAAGTTGAAAATGATTTAAGATGTGTTTTCTCACTAATACACCCACAAATCAAAGAACTAGTAGCAAAAAATCAAGAACAGAGATCACATTGATGTATATATCAGTTACGATAGCAGAATTCTTAATTTTTTGTTATAAATTGGAATTTCAAATGATGTCTTCTAATTATTTTCGCTTGCTTTTTTTGAGTAAAAAATACACAGCAGCAGCTGTACAATTTTAAAATTAAACTAATTCTTAGTATGAAGCTGTCTAATTATACATAAAATAAAGTTATTATTTGAAATTATTCTTTGTTGCAACTTAATAAATGGAAGGGGGGAATACTAGTAATCTTATTGACAAAAGTGGGGAATGACTTGAAAAGGTTGGGAACCACTGGTCTAGGAGAAGGAGTGGTCTGATTCCAAACCTTGCAAAATAATGTCGCCATATTTCCAGAATAAATTTTCTCATTCAAAGACATCTTTGAATCGTCCAAGATCATTTTTATCTATTGTGGCAACTCTTTTTTTTCTCCTTCTGCTCAGAGTAAAACATTGTTAATGACTCATCCTTTCGCCCTCCTTTCCAATACTCTAATCTAAAAGGGGTGCATATTCGTAGGACATACAATGAAGATCGAACTCACCATCGATAGCCTGCGAGTGTTGCACGCTTTCTTTCATACCGAACGCGGATGCTCTGGCAAGGATAACGGATTATCACTTGAAGGTTCTTACAGAAGCATTTCACGTTTTTCGAGATCCGCTTTTCGTCACGTATGAACTCTTTCAGTACAGAATTCTTTCAACACTCGCAACCCGTTATTTTTTCTTTTTTTTCTTCTGAGGGCGGGTGGATTCTTTTTACCATCTTTTCTTTGTTTATTTTAACGTGTCTTTTCTATGCTGCGCTATAACAATGACAAGGAATTTCGGTCTGATATAAAAAGGATATTTTAACCGTGCACACAACTTTCTTCTTTTTTTTACCTCAATGCAAATATGGGTTTGATAAAAAGATTACAACTTCTATTCGTATTCGGTGACGACAATCTCCAACGAGACTCTTTCACTTTAGCCATGATTCCGCCATTTTCTTTCTCTCTCTCTAAGATTCATCAGCGTTTCTTCTAGCCTCTTCTTTTTCATTACAAGTTTATTCTTCTTCTTCCTGTCCGGCTTCTTCTTCTGCTTCTTCTTCTTCTTCTTCTTCTTCTTCTTCTTCTTCTTCTTCTTCTTCTTCTTCTTCATATATTATTATTAGTAGTAGTAGTAGTAGTATTTTTCACTGTCCCTTTTCTTCTTCTTCTTCCTCCACCTTTCTTCTTTTTCTTCTTCTTCTTCTTTTTCTTATCTTATTATTATTATTATTAGTAGTAGTAGTAGTAGTATTTTTTCACTGTCCTTTTTCTTCTTCTTCTTCCTCCACCTTTCTTCTTTTTCTTCTTCTTCTTCTTCCACTGTCTACTTGTCCTTCTCCTTCTTCTCCTTTCTCCTTTCTCCTTCTTCCCTTTCTTCTTTTCCTTTTCTTCCTCTTCTTCTTCTTCTTCTTCTTCTTCTTTACCTGTCTCTTCTTCTTCTTCTTCTTCTTCTTTTCCTTTTCTTCTTCTTTACATGTCTATTATTATTATTATTATTATTATTATTATTATTATTATTCTCCTTCTCCTTCTTCTTCTTCTTCTTCTTCTTCTTTACCTGTGTCTTCTTCTTCTTTTTCTTTTTCTTCTTTACCTGTCTCTTCTTCGTCTCCCCACTTCATCCGCGAATACGGGTCTCTTAGAAAGACTCCAACTTCTATTCTCGTCCAACGATCACAGATCTCCAAGTCGAAATCTATCATTTCCTGTATTCATTCATCCCAATATCACTCACCGCCATTCTTTGCAGAAAAGGCGCCCTCTTAAAATAGCGATATCCTTTTTCTTTTCTCTTTTTTTTTTTAAAACCACAGAGACAGCGTCGTTGATAAGAAGCAGGTTCTATATATGGTTATAAAGAGGCCAATCATTTCCCATAATAAGAAATGTCTTTCGGTGCCACGGCATTGTGGCTCGCCCTCCCAGTTGCCAGCGATTCGAAAGGAACAGTCAAATAGCGAACAGATTTCGGAAGGTCTTCACTGTATGACATTGTGTTGCGCACTGCACCCAACAACACCTGCTATAAATGGCCATCCGATTCGTGACGTAACTGACTATGACAATCCGACTTTTCAATAAACAGGTCTCAATAGAAACCGTCACGTGACCAACGTATTTTGGACAGCATTGGGGATGATCAATTAAAAATATTAGGAAAAAAAAGGGGTCATCAATTAATAAGTTAGTTTTCTCTCCTTTTGTTGGATTGTTTAAAAACTCGGAATTTTCAACAAAAGAAATACAAGCGTGAACGCTGCTCGACACAAACTAAGCGACCAATTAAGCATGAACTTGCATTGTAAATTGAACCCCCCACTAAAAACTTATTTTCAAAAGACAAAAAAAAAAGGTCTGGTTAAGTCACTCAATAGAAACCGTCACGTGACCAACGTATTTTCTGGCAGCATGCCGTGTTGGGGATGATCAATTAAAAGATTAGGAAAAAAAACGGGTGATCAATTAATAAATTAGTTTGCTCTCCTTTTGTTGGATCGCTAAAAAAGTCCGAATTTTCAAAATCAACAACAAAACAAGCGTGAACGTTGCTCGACACGAACCAATTAAGCATAAACTTACATTGTAAATTGAAACACCCCCCCCCCACTAAAAACTTATTTTCAGGGGTAATTTTCAAAAGAATATATATATAATAAGGAGTAAATGTTTAAATTTTCAGTTCTCTAACTCCATTGGTGCGGCCTGTACACATGGCACATACATACATGCATACATAGCCAGACAGCCGGGCAGGCAGAATCACTTGAAGACTGAAAAACCTATGTTGATATGTTGACGTATGTTTTGGTTGACAGTTTCTAATATTGAAGTTAAGCAATGTCGAGGCTGGTCAGTACTTAGATTGGTGACCGCTATGGGAATACCAGGTGTCGTAAGTGAGAATGATGAAGTGACTGACGTCAACTTGTGATATAGGAAGCCCGGTCAGGGGCGGCTGATGACGTAGCCAGCGTAAGGGCACTTTTTTGTAGACACGTACATATCTCGTTATTCAATTTATTAAAATAGGCACCTGCCGTGGCCTAATGGTTAGTAAGCTAGTCGGACAAGGCATTTTTAGTGTAGTTCGGTCCTCACTGCACGCCTCACTCTGGTGGACTTGAGCCATACAAATCTAAGCTTAGTATATATCTACACAAGGCGCTTGTTATAGAGCAGTCCTTCTTAAACTATTTCAGAGTTATTCACCCTCAAATCTTAATTACATAATTTCATTCACCCACGACTAAATCTTTTAATGTTTCGTCAAATTCTCCATTACGCATAATTGTATACATAATTCATTTTATATAATTATGTCTCCACTAAAAGATTATATTTAAGTAAATTGACAAATTGCCCTGCATCTTTGAAATTAGAAAACCAAAGATAGAGAAAGAAAAACATCAATTTTCCTGTTCCACTGCCATTAAAAGACAACGATGATCGCTGCCACTCGATGCAAGTGACGGCTCCTAGGAGAGCACACTGTCATGTGTCCTCCATGAAGCAGCGTGTGCGTGAGAAAGGACCGTGCGCACAGTCCGGTCGTAGATTCGCAAGATGTTCTGTTAATCGGCGGCAGAGCATGGGCCTATGGAATTTCAAATGATGTGTTCCTAATTATTCTCGCTCGCTTTCTTTTGTTGTATATCCATCTTGGTCAGCAGGATGAAAGTCCTCGGAGAAAAAGGAAGACTCAAAACTTGGTTTATAAAAATATGAGGATATATTTTTATTTCATAAGAATACATTGTGGCGTGGCGGAGAAGGAAGAGTGCGAGAGAGATAATGGGAGCCGAAAGACTGTTCCCAACAGGGGAACTGGCCCCGTGCTTTCCCTGGCCTGGGTGGTATGTCTCTCTGCTTATCTCTGTCTCAGGGCGTCCGGTGTCTTTCTCCTTTTATCGGGTTTGAACGCCCACGGTGATTTTCCAGCAACCACCTGCAAGTTCAGTCAACATCCTTTTTTCGCACATCCACGCATATGCATCTTCCCTGAGGTCACCGGGGTCACTTCCACTTGCGCCAAGGTGTTAGCCCGGATCTCCAGTGGCACTATATCACAACACTTTGAGTTACAAATACACAGCAGCAGCTGTACAATTATAAAATTAAACCAATTCTTAGTATAAAGCTGTCTAATTATACGCAAAATAAAATAATTATTTAAAATGTTTCGTTGTTGCAACTTAAATGGAAGTGGGGATTTGCTAGTAATCTTGGAAAAGGTGAAGAAGGTTGGGAACCACTGCCATAGGTGTTGTATAGCCATCTTGGTCCGCGGTAGGAAAATCCTGAACTTGGAGAAAAGGGAAGACTCCAAACTTGGAATATGAGGATATATTTTTATTTCATAAGATACATTGTGTTGTGGCGGAGAATGAAGAATGGGAGAGAGACAATGAGAGCCGACAGACTGTTCCCAACAGGGGAACTGGCCCCGTGCTCCCAGGCCCAGCTGCTGTCTGCCTCTCCAGGGCGTCCTGTGCCTCATTCGCTTTTTCGAGGGCCTCTGTTTCGCTTTTATCGGGCTCGAACGCCCAAGCTGATTTTCCAGTCACAACCAGCTCAGTCGACATTCATTTTATGAATACAGGATGTGTTTTCTGGTCGCCGACACATTGCAGCCGACATCCTGTCCACAACTTTCAACACCTGTTGGGGTCAAATCTGTGACCTCAACCTACGTCCGCCTAAATAACCAACATAGGCTGAGACAGCTGCAGAACAAACTCGGCACCTGGTATTCCCGGACGGTCACCCATCCGGATAATGACCAGGCTTAACGTCGCTTAACTTCGGTGATCTTATGAGGACCCGTGTATCCAACGCGATTTGGCCGCACAAAAAATCAATAGGAGCTTACTAACCACTTTATTGGCAAAGCCATTTTTAAGCATAGACAAATATAAATACCTGGGGAAATTAAATCATTTATCCTACATACTCCCCTGTAGTTTCATCACCTCCAGAATAGTTTCATTCATCCTCGAGTGAATCATTTACCAGTTTCAGAAGCACTGATTTAGACACGTATATCTTGCGTTATTCAATTTGAACATAGAAACCTGCCGTGGAGTGACGGTTAGTAAACTAGTCAGACAAGACATTTTTAGTACACCTACTCCCCAACTTACGACCTACTCGAATTGCGACCATCTGTTAATGTCCATACATTTTTAGTACACCTACTCCCCAACTTACGACCTACTCGACTTGCGACCATCTGTTAATGTCCATACATTTTAGTACACCTACTCCCCAACTTACGACCTACTCGACTTGCGACCATCTGTTAATGTCCATACATTTTTAGTACACCTACTCCCCAACTTACGACCTACTCGAATTGCGACCATCTGTACATACGACCGAAATACGTGGATATAAAAAATTCATGTAAATATAAAAGTTACGTTTCTGAATTTAAAAAATATATAAGTAAACTAGGATTCCAAGGGAAATTATGAATAACCGCCACCTATATATGCTTCTTTTTTACCTCGTAAATTAAACAGTGCTGAAGGGCAGTGATCACTAAAAACTCCAAATGTTCAATAAACAAGTGAGAATGCTGCTGGACATAAACTAAGGGATTAATTTGGTATAAACTTACATTGTAAATTAACCCGCGCCACTAAAACTCTTGGGGGGGAGGGGGGTTTAAAAGAACAAAAATTCATTTTCCCTACTAATTGAAGGGAGTGTGTGTGCACATTTTCAAATTTCTACTATGAACGGTTAGGGCAGGGAGAAGTCCGGATACATAGATATGGAATTTCAAATGATGTGTTCCTAATTATTTTCGCTTGCTTTCTTTAAGTTACAAATACACAGCAGAAGCTGTACAATTATAAAATTAAACTAATTCTTAGTAGGAAGCTGTTTAATTATACATAAAATAAAATAATTATTTGAAATAATTATTTGTTGCAATTAACTTAAATAAATGTCAAACACATGAATAACCTAAACCCGGCAACAGTGATTAAACCGGTCTGTTGTGGGTGATTAATATAAAAATGTTCTTGGTCGCACGTGTGTATAAGAGCTGTATAAGTGCAACCGTGTATATAAAGTACACTTGTTCATTAAAAAACATACATACTACGTTAATATCATGTATATACCAGAGTGTACATACGTATGTATATGGATAAATACTCTTCTAAATTTAAAAGAAATATTATACTCAATCGGTGGAATGAAGCCAGTTACATACAAACCAATTTGCCAAACGCACATCTAAACGTCTAAAACTGAAAGATAGGTAATAAATAATAATAAAAATAATATTTGTCCTGTTATGGTATACTACAACGGAAGGTCATTTCCGGGCCAACACCTGTGCTGAAGTGGCAGTGACCCGGCCACCTTAAGAAATGCGTTCGTGTCCAAAAACAGGATGTGGAAACCGGAAATGACACACTGGCGTGTGCGTATGGAAGCCCATAAGAGAGAGAGACACACAGGCTAGCAGACGGAAGCTCAAGCGACCCAGACAGAGACAGGCAGTAGTGACCGGGCTGGAAGGCACGAGAGCGGTGTCCCTGTTGGGGAACGACTGTTCTCCTTATCTCTCTCCCACTCTTCAAATGTAACTTAAGGAATACAAATATGTTCTCGTGTTTTTACAAACAACCATCGAGTCTTTAACGATTTTTCTCCTGTGGACCAAATGGCACTATACAACAGTCCGACTTACGACCATTTCAAGATACGAACTGGGCGAGTGTATAGTTTTGATCCTCACTGGACACCTCACTTTGAGGCCTTGTGCCATACAGAGCTAAGCTTACTAAATAGTGCGCTTTCTATAGAGTAACGTTTAGCAAACTAGTCTCGCGGATCATAGCTAGTTTCATGAATTCAACCCTTGCTAAGTTAAATACAAGTTTACCCCGCTCTCCGAAAGTAGTGTTATATACTCCTCTGTTTTCCAATGTTCTGTCGACATGCGATGCCTCTCTGTTCTGAGTCCTCTGAGCTTCTCCGCCCTCTGAACTGGCGGCCTGTCTCTTCTTTTATCAGGTTTGAACGCCCACGCTTGTGTGTTCAACATCCTGTTTTCGGACACCCACGGATATGCATATTTACTAAGGTGACCGGGGTCACTTACACTTCCGCCCAGGTGTTGGCCTGGAAATGACCTCCCGTGGTAGCATATCATAACAGTAGAGCGTTCGTATAAGAACCTTGCGTAAGCCGGAATGGCGTGAAGCGAAGAAGCTATTACCATTAATGTATATCAGAACTATTTTTAAGCGTTTCCAAAATGGTAATGATGGTATGTTAGGCTGAGTCGTCGGAGGTTAGGGTGTTGGGAGATACAGGAGACTGGGGTGTAGAAGAGAGGAAGGGCGAGGGTGCGCGCTGCCTCTATAATGGTAAGCTCTCGGTGAGATTCGAACTCTTGTTCGTTTTGCCTTGGGGGGGGGGCTGGTTAACCGTACAACCTGCTCTTACCGACTGAGCTACGAGAACTTTACGGTTAGCAGAAGATCAAATCTAACCTTTAAACCTATTTCTGAACCGTGCTGTTTTGCTCATTGCCATAGACTGACGGTCCAAGTTAAGTTGTGATAAAAAGTAACTGGAAAAGATAAAAGAAAATACTAGTAAGAAATCCACTTCTATAATGGAAAGAGCAATGCTAGGGATAACTCTAAGAGATAGAAAAAGATCAACATGGATCTAAGAGAGGACTAGCGTGAAATATATTATACAACTAATTAAGCTGCAAAAGTGGCGATGGGCTGGCCACCTAGCAAGAAGAGATGAAAATAGATGAGGGAAAAGACTAACCGATTGGTGCCCATGGGGACAGTAAGCGAAGTAGGAAAAGACCAGACACAAGATGGAGGGACGAGATAGAAAGGTTTGCCGGTAAGACTTGGCAGAGGTTAGCACAAGATAGGTCGTCATGGAAGGAGATCGGAAAGGTCTTTGTCCAGCAGTGGACTTATAACGGATGATGATGATGATGATGATGATGATGATATAGTATTTATATAGTAGTATAGTAATATATAGTATTAGTTATATAGTAATATATAGTATTGCCCATAAATGAGTACAGACCTACCACTATTTTATAGAAAGTTAATTGTCTTCTAAACCAAACACAGCAGGATTTTATTATTTCTAGTGGGACATTACACAATCAAAACGGATATTATCAGGTATTATTTGTGACCAAACTCTACAGCATTGAAACTCTGTTGTCAAAAATAGGAATACGTTGCCGTCCAAAAATGATTACACCCATACGAAAGAATATTTTTGGTACAGATTTTCAATGCTGCAGAGTTTGGTCATAAATAATACCTAATAATATCCGTTTTGATTTGTGTAATGTTCCACTAGAAATATTAAAATCCTGCTGTGTTTGGTTTAGAAGAAAACTAGGGGGTGATTGTAGTAACGGTTCCTTTTTTATTTTTTTAAAACCTTTATTTTATCTTATTTACATATTTATATATCTATCTTTTGCAAATGCATAACAATTCCCTGCTCATTCTAGTTGTACATAAACAAGAAACTGCAGAGCAACATAATGTTTTGGATATTTTTTAAGTAGAATGAAATTGCAAAATTATTCAAATAGCCCATCATTTTTTGACAACATGGGTAAAATAGTTAATAATAATGGCCGCGGCAAAAAATATGGATGCCGTTTTTATACGCAATGTGAATCGTCGGCCATTGCACAAAAATTACTCTCCGAATTCATTATTTCATTTGTACTATATCAATTAGAAACCGTCAATCAAAACTGTCAGCATAGGTTTCTTCAGTTTTTAAGTTCGTCTGGCTGGCTCGCTATGTATGTATGTATCACGCGCACAGTCCGCACCAATTGAGCTAGAGTGTTGAAAATTTAAACATTTACTACTTATGTCTAAAAAAAACTTTTCTTTGTTTTTTCGAAAAATTCGCCCCCAAATAGGTTTTTAGTGGGGTGTTCAATTTGTAATGTAAGTTTATGCTAAATTTTCCCTTAGTTTCTGTCTGGCAGCATTCACGCTTGTTTTTGTTTTTTTAATTCAGACTTTTTTTTAGAGATCACTGCACAACAAAAGTCGAGAGAAGTAAGTCTATGCTAAATTGGTCACCCAATTTATGCCCGGCAGCATGCATGCTTGTTTCTTTTGTTTTTTTAAATTCAGACTTTTTTAAAAGATCACTGCCCAACAAAAGCCGAGAGAAGTAAATCTATGCTAAATTGGTCCCCTAATTTGTGCCCGGCGGCATTCACGCTTGTTTTTATTTTGTTTTTTTAAAATCAGACATTGTTTTTAGAGATCACTGCCCAACAAAAGTCGAGAGAAGTAACTTATTCATTGATCACCTCTTTTTCCAATTTTTTTTAATTGATCACCCCCAACATGGAATTCTGCCAAAGGATGTTGGTCATGTGACGGTTTCTATTGAATGACTAATCAGAACTGTTATCCATTTTTTCGTGATTTTCTCCTGCATGGAAAGTAACATTCTATTTTCTGTTAAAAACAAGATTGCCTGCAAATATCTTAAGTAATTCTGTGAATGCAGGTAATGTACGATGGGTTATTTTTACATACGAGCGAACCCCGTTATTGGTTTAAAGTGACCGCGCGGAATTATTGAATTACTTAAATGTAGCTACGAGCGCTTTGTGGATGCAATATCTGGGATCTCTAACTGTTTCTTTTCCGCAGTGACATGCAATCGGCATGAATGAGTCTAATGAGCTTTCGTTTCCGATGGATCGGCTGGATTAGAGGAACTCGCTAGGAATCAATATGGGTTATCAGACACAATAACAGAGCAGGAGACACAAGCAAGGGGGTGGTTCTTGTTTTAACAGTGCCGATCATAGTCCCGAAAGACACAATCCCGAACGCCATAGCCCCGAATGTTGAAAGCCCGAAAGATCAGAATTCATAAAGGACTAGCAGAAAACCAGCCATACTAGGGGGCGTGAATAATCTTGAGCCCAAAGGGAAGAAGGTAAGAATTTCTCTAATTCTTTTTTTTGGGGGGTGGGGGATTCTTTTAACAAGTGTTTGCATAATATCGTGAACATTAAATTTAAAAAAAGAAAGTATAAGGAAAATAATTCCTTTTGTTTTTGAGTCATCTGGCATTTTCCCAACTTGCTTCCCCTTATTTCTTGAATTTACCGATCATAAAACCTAAATTATAATTAATTAAATAAAACTAAAAGTTTCAAGAAAGGCAATATTTTACCTAACTTTCCAGTTTAAAAGAAATCTAATGTCTAGATCAGTGGGGTGTGAGTAATTTCAGTTTTTATATTCACTAGTATAAGGGAAACAATTTCTCTTGTTGTTGAGTTATCTGGCATTTTTCCAACTTGCCTCCACCTATTGATTCTGCTAGTTCCTGCGGAAGGCCTGAATAGGTGTTTTGATCACAATAAAAGACTTACCTAAACTCTACAATTCACCGTTTCGGCTACTTACAGGATATATAGATAGATAGATAGATAGATAGATAGATAGATAGATAAATAGATAGATAGATAGATAGATAGATAGATAGATAGATAGATAGATAGATAGATAGATAGATAAATAAATAGATAGATAGATAGATAGGTTTTGGGTTAGATTATTTTAGGTAAATATGTTTTTATGTTTCGCAAATAAAGCCCTTTTTTTTAACTGTAAATAAATATCTTTTAGATTATTATTTTTCGACCTTTCGGGTTCGTGGATTTTCGAGTTTCAAACTTTAGGTATTCTGAGCTTTCGGGATTTCAACACTCGGGATCATGGCATTCGGGATTGTGTCTTTCGATATTATGACCCAAACCCTTGTTTTAAAAGTCTGCTAGAAACAGCCTCTTTCAAAATCAACAAGCAAATAACGGGGTTAGTCATAAACTCTGTGGCAATTAAGGATTTTAGTTACATTCTCACTGACATCCGTAAGCATTTAATATTGCATTCCTGAGATTTACGGACAATAATGACTAAAGACTACCTTGAACCCGTTATCCGAAATATAATGTAATGATTGCAATGAATGACGTCAGAAGCGACGTTGGGGTCCCGGGGGGGGGGAGGGAACTGCAGCGGTTGTCGTGTATTAAATGCATCTGACAGTAAGAATTGAAATGGACAACTCTTTGATTGGCCCCGTCCAGAGGAACTGGTTGGAATCAATCGGCCCTTCTGATCGCGCGGATGGATTATCCATAATTTACAGGGCGGTTGACGGCGCACTGCGCGAAGATCTGGCAGTGATTGTACCTCACAGCGACAGGGAGGCGGAATGAGAAAGAAGCTTCGTGTCCACTCACTCTATTATTTGCCACGACGTATTTAACCAAGGCAGTTAATCACACTCTCCCAAGCGGTTTGGGAGAGACGACGAACGTCAATGTACAGGCATTTCACAGATTCGGCCGACAATATTAGGTTCATTATATGAAGCCTAGAAGATAAAAATCTCTCACAGAATTAAAACTGTTTATCGGTAAGTGAATGCTGTGATTGAAAACAGTCGTTTCTGGGTAATCATAACGTTTAACGTCTTAAATTCGTTTATTTCTCAACTATCAAGAGAGGTAATAAAACATTTAAATAATAGTTAAAGGTTTCTTTAAAATAAATTATTGGAACGAACAAAATTTCAAAAAAATATTGAAACGAATAAAATTTTAAAATTTAGAATAATTCATTGGAATGGATTTAAATCAATAATTTATTGGAACGAATAACCCTAACCTTAACCCTAACACTAAACTCTAATCCTAACCCTAAACTCTAATTCTAACCCTAAACTCAAATCCTAAACCATAATCCATGATTTAATGTAATTTAATTTCAATTTAATTTCCAGCACAATTTAAAGATTACCTTAACCCTAACCCTAATCCTAACTCTAAACTCTAATTCTAATCCTAAACTTTAAACCTAAACCATAATCCATAATTTAATGTAATTTAATTTTAATTTAATTCCCAGCACAATTTAAAGATTACCTTAACCCTAACTCTAAACTCTAACTTTAACCCTAAACTCTAACTTTAACCCTAAACTCTAATCCTAACACTAAACTCTAATCCTAACCCTAAACTGTAAACCTAAACCATAATACATAATTTAATATAATTTATTTAAATTTAATTTCCAGCACAATTTAAAGATTACCTAACCCTAAACTCTAATCCTAACACTAAACTCTAATCCTAACCCTAAACTGTAAACCTAAACCATAATCCATAATTTAATGTAATTTAATTTAAATTTAATTTCCATCACAAATTAAAGATTACCTTAACCCTAACCCTAAACTCTAATCCTAACACTAAACTCTAATCCTAACCCTAAACTGTAAACCTAAACCATAATCCATAATTTCCAGCACAATTTAAAGATTACCTCCCTTAGATACATGTAAATTACCTCTATAATATCAGACGCTAACAGTAATGATAACCTTTTTCTGATCTTGTGCCAGACTAAGCTAAGTTCAGAAAATATCTAATGGGGCCTGTTGCAAAGTTACGGTTAGCAAGCTAGTCTCAATGTTCAATGCTTGTTTGATTGGACCCTCACTCTTAGAGGCCTTGTGCCAGACGAACTTTAGTAAATCTCTACTAGACATA
>VCCN01005280.1:2153079-2163176 GCA_006491835.1 Architeuthis dux | reverse complement strand
TTCTTGCAGGACTGCTCATGTGACTTCACGTCTCACATTTTCCGATTCTGCGCACATTTGCGGGTGGCGTGATAGCGTGAGGTTGCGTTTTCTCTCATCAAGACATGGAAGAACGTCTGATTGAAAATGTTAGAGAGCACATAGTTCTTTATGATATTTGGTGACCACACGTAAAATCACGGGAGGTGACGTGACTCTAGTGTGAATCCTACTGCTGATTTTAACATGGTTTAAAAGTCTCGTGAGCTTGCATGAGTTCACGTGACGTGATAGCACTGTGCCCCCCACCCCCTTGATCCAAGTGAAGCCAAACGGCACAGATTTGATTCAACCAACCCCGAACAGAAAGGGGGGGAAATGGTCTGGGCTGACAGCAGCTTTTCCTAAAAAAAACAATCAAGATCCCGCTTTCAAATAAACCCAGATTCTACACAAAAAACCTAAATAACATATATCGGGATCTATCGTAAGATCGCCCACCCGATAGATCGCCCATGGGCGGTTATTCTAGGTGGGCGTTTATTTGGGGGGGGGGGGGTCAAGTTTTGTAGATGAAAATTTGAAAGCATCTATGTTTTAGTGCACTTTACTATAAAAAAACGGACAACTTGAATACGCATATAATAATTAAGACGTCAAGTCTGAAATATCTGTCAATTCGTTGTCTAAACAAAAAGTTGCTTCAAAGAAATGAATTCGCTCGATACTTCTTCACATTGCTGAATGAGTTTGAAAACAAACAAGTTATATTATTTATTTATTACAAAAATTAAATTATTTTTTGGTTTTTGCAGGTACTAAATACAGTCTGTATACGATATAGATTGTATTTAGTATATATATATATGTTCGGCTCTCGTAGCTACTTAAAAAGAAAACACCGTCCAAAGAAGTACCAAATACGATTCAAACGAGTTGCCGATTGATAGTGAAGTGAACTTTTATTGTTTTATTATGCTCAATTTAGCAGTTGTGATGGCTTTTGAATAATGGCTGTGGGCTAATATTTGGTCCATTGTTTTCCACCCAAATTTGCATGTTTTTCCGTTTTACCGCCCTGGGCGATCTTACGGTAGATACCAGTAACTCAAAAAGGCAGTTTTAAAATACATTATTTATTAACAGTCACTAGTCAGCTACTAAATAGTGTTACAAATAAATGTTACTTACTTTCGATGTTATTATTATTTATCGAAATCTTCATAAATTAAGACCATTTTATTATAATTCTTAGCTGTTTTGAGTCTTACAGAACATCTTCGGTATGCTGCGCTTTCTTGAACCATCATAATCAGCAGCAGCGTTTTAACGTCCTTCGATGGACATAGACCTTCCCCAAGATTCGCCAGATATCGCGGGCGTCGCGGCGCCAATATCTTCTGAACCTGTCTAAACTGTCACACCATCTTATTTTCTGCCGGCCACAATTTCACATATGATCTCTGGGGATCCATGTTGTGAGTCATGATGTCCAGTGGTTGTCTGATATTCTTGCAACATAGCCTGCCCATTGCCATTTTAGTTTTCTAATGGATTCTATGATATCTTTGATTCCTGTTTTTCTCTAATGTACTGTGCTCTTCTTGTGATCTTCCCGAGTGATGTTAAGCATGGCCTTCCCTTGTGCACGTTGCAAGGTTCTTAGTTTGAGAGCCAGTCTTTTGGAATTAGGTTCCATGTTTCAGCTCCACAGTAGACTATACTGTGCAGTCTTGTGACCCCTCCGTGGTACGCCAAACAAGATCCTTCCCTGTGCACGTTACATGGACTTAGTTTGAGAGCCAATCCTTTTGTTAGGTTCCACGTTTCAGCTCCATATATGACTATCGCGAGGACGCATTCGTTATAGATCCTTCTTTTCAGGACTAATGGGATTTTTGTTGTTCTTGAATGTTGAGCTTGCTCTACCGAAACCCTGCCAGCCTAGGGTGATTCTTCGTTTTCTTTAAGTAATACAAAACCCGAGAAACTATAATGTATGGAGAAAAAAAAATTAGATTTCATTAAATTTTAAAATTAAAAACCCAGAAACCCAGATAAGCATGAAAAGACCCAGCGCTGGCAGCGTTTGGAAATAATTATATTTCTACAAGTATTCCAAGAAAATGATTCTGCCTTTGCCGTTTCATAGATAGATACATGAAAGCCCCCGCCCCCACAAACTGATCATCTAACTTTTCCAATTTCTTTTTTCTATCTTCCTATTTCCATTCGAAGGAGAAGGAACGAGTCGTATGTAAGGAGAACGTTTCGACACTGATGTTCGATATTGGATTTTTATCCTGAACAGTTTGTGGTAAGGTCTGCTCGAAGCATTAAAACTTCTGAAAAGTCGATTGGAGACCACTTGCTGGGTTTAGGGTTACATGTCTCACAAGAATGGATCGATATCCTCTCCAATAAGAATTCCGATATTGTATTGCACTAATATCCAACGTAATGAAAAAAGAAAATCTATATTATTATTCTGCTCGTTTCTACCTGCGTTCAAATGTTACGCATAAGGAGGCTAGGTAGTTTAATAAGAAGGTAGGAAGAGAGAAGGCAGAAAAGAGAGTTAGGTAGTTTGATAAGAGGGTAGGAAGAGAGAGGACAGAAAGTGTGTTAGGTAGTTTAATAATAAGGGTATAGGAGAGATGACGGAAAAGAGAGTTATGTAGTTTAATAAGAGGGTAGGAAGAGAGAGGACAGAGAACATTGTTAAGTAGTTTAATAATAAGGGTATGGGGAGAGATGACGGAAAAGAAAGTTCAGTAGTTTAATAAGAGGCTAAGAAGAGAGAAGGCAGAAAAGAGAGTTATGTAGTTTGATAATGTAGTTTGATAATGTAGTTTGATAAGAGGGTAGGAAGAGAGAAGGCAGAAAAGAGAGTTAGGTTGTTTAATAATAGGGTAGGAAGAGAGAGGACAGAAAGGGTGTTAGGTAGTTCAATAATAAGGGTATGAGGAGAGATGGCGGAAAAGAAAGTTAGGTAGTTTAATAGGAGGGTGGGAAGAGAACGGGGGAAGAGTGTTTCATCATCAGCAGCAGCAGCAGCCGTTATAAGTCCACTGCTGGACTTTCCCATCTCCTTCCATGACGACTTAGATTCTGCTAACCTCTGCCACGTCTTACCGATTTCATCCCTCCATCTTGTATCTGGTATTTTCCTACTGCGTTTACTGTCCCATGTGTCCCAATCGGTTAGCCCTTTCCTCCATCTATTGTCATCTCTTCTTGCTAGGTGACCAGTAGTATACGTTGGCAGGAAAATAGAGTAGTTTGCTGAGGGGGTAGGAAGCTTTTTGCATATGTGTTATGATATACTACCACGAGAAGGTAATTTCCAGGTCTAACACCTGCGCGAAAGTGGATGTGACCTGGGGACCTTAGGAAACATGTATATGCGTGGGTGTCCCCCAAAAAACAGGATGTGGAAACCGGAAATGACACAAGCGTAGGCGTTCGAAACCCATAAAGCTCAGAGGCGAGAGACAGAAAAACAGAGAAGCTCGGAGGACTCAGAGGACAGAGACCCAAGCAGCCAGGATGCAGACCGCCTAGTGCTGGGAAGGCATAAGACCGAGTTCCCTTGTTGGTAACGGTCTCTCGGTACCCTTATCTCTCTCCCACTCTTCATTCTCCGGCCGACAAACTGTATGCTATGAAATAAAAATATGTCACATATTTTTACAAACAAGTTTTTCGAGTCATCCTTTTTGATTGTCCAAGTTCACGATTTTCCTCCCGAGGACGGAGGCAATATACAACATATGAAACTAATCCATGCTATGTATATCGTTTAGATAAAAACATGGATGGGCAAACGAAGATTGGAAGGGATAGGGGAGAGAATGAGAAGATTCAGGCAAAGGGTGAGAGATAATGGATATTCTCAGCGGTCAACACCTGTGGAATTTCCACGGGTTCAGCTAGTTTTTTTTTATTCATTTAAAGCCTCTCTCTCTCTCTCTCTCTCTCTCTCTCTCACACACACACACACACCCTTGCGTTTCTTCTTCTTCAACAGCTGCTCCCTCAGAACTACTCCAAGGCCGTTCACAAAAAAACCTCTACCAGTATTTGCACAAGACCTCTATTGAAAAACATAAAAAGAAGTCCAGGGTCGCACTTAAGGCAGTGCAAACACTGCAGCTGCACAAGGCCCCAAGATTTTAACCCCACCCCCCATCCAACAAAAAAAAATAACCAAACATGCCTTAAAAATATTTCATTATTTTATTTTTTGCGGGTAAAAAAGCTAAACTTGACTAAACTAGTTTGAGGATTTATTATGTTACATAGAGATAGATTATTGACCCATAAAGGACTTTACGTTAAATTAAACATCACGATTTTATGGATATTTCATTTTTGTTTTGATATGTTAGAAAATAATAGCCAAATACAAAAGCGAGTCTGATTATGAATGTGTTCCAATGTGTTCCAATGTGTTCCAAGAGATAGATTATTGATCCATAAAGGACTTTATGTTAAATTAAACCTCATAATTTTATGAATATGAATATTTCGTTTTAGTTTCGATTTGTATGAAAATAAGAGAAGGGTCCTCAAGGAACGTTATGCACTGGGCCCCATCAATGTTAAAGTTGGTCTTGAAGAAGCGTTAACGAATTTTCAATTAGCATCTAACTACAATTGAAGAAATCTCTGACGAGTTCACTTACTACCGCTCTCCGACAGGAATCGTGACAGGGATTTGGGATTCTCCCCCTCAAGTCTCTAGTCACGGGGACATGGGACCCCCTCCCTACTTAATTCGGCACTAAATGACCCACCATGGGTTGATGTGCCGTTAAACAAGACAATCAATCAATCAACCGACAGGAACTTTGTATATGCATGTGCAATGTATGTATGTATATCTAACTATATTTGAAAAGATCTGTGTGTATGCACTGCGATTTCCCGACAACTGGGCATTGTACGAAGTTGACATTTACCAGATATATTAGTCAGCACACAAGGAAGTGCAGTGTCGAGTTCGAAGTGTTTTGGATCAGCGGTTCTCGAGATATCAATAAAGATAAATAAAATAATTACAGATTATAGATCATTCTTTGTAGTTTCTATTAATTATCTCCCTTGACTTCTGCTCGTTAGAATTATCTAATTTTAGATATAAAATTTATAAATTGGCAACACTTGAGAGAAGTAACCAAAATACTTCGAAGCCTTAGTTTCCATAAAGTCCGGCCCCTTCCAAATATGCAATTTTGGAACGGGTACTGTCCTATTTTTATTAAATTAACAAACCACCCCAGTATTTTTACAAATCAGTGCTTTTTTTATAATGTATTTTCCTTATTAGAACTTATATAGCTGGTAAATAAATTAGGCCTTTTCTGTATCGTCCTTCGGCGTTCTAGCACATGTAGAAGCCAAGATTTACAATGCAGCTTTTTAGTTCAGTTCTAATTGAGGTTTCACCTAATTGTCGTTACTGCTTTGCTCTCCCGAGTCAAATGGGAGTAAACATGGGCGGGGATATTTGGACCATTTACGATTTGCTGATGACATGAGTTCGTTTTCGAATGGTTTTGTAGGTCTACAGGTTTCACACCCGTACATCATAGCTGATATTATGTGCATTGATTGTATATTTTACCTTTTAAGTATATTGGCAATTTCTGTTCAGTATGCCTCAACTACACAGCTAATTTTCGTCACTACCTTGCTCTCCCGAGTCAAATGGGAGTAAACATAGGCGGGGATATTTGAACCATTTACGATTTGCTGATGACATAGCAATAATATCAGAAACATCAGATGAGTTACAACATACAAGTTTGAAGGATCTAAGCAAGGAAAGCCTCAAAATAGGGTTAAAGATTAACAGAACTAAGACAAAAGTAATGTTCAACAATAACAATCATTTTTTTTTTCAAATTGGTTAACAAAAGTAGATCTTTACCAAAAACTGTTTCTCTTTTTTTTTCGACTTGGTTAACGAAAGTAAATCTTTACCAATTTTTCTATTTGATTTAAAACTCTAAATGTTTGATAAATTTCTAAATTTAACATTATATTATTATAACTTTTCAAGACCAAATTTGGTTTATTATAGTAATGGGGTGGGGGACATCAACATTTTTTGAGCTGTCGAGTTTTGGCATGGATCAAAAAAGGTTTGGAACCTCTGGTTTAATGCTCGTTGGCAACAATCCTAGATGTCCATTTTCCAAATCCCAATTGGACCAGCGTTAGATAACCAAATGCGCTCAGCTTTTGCAATAATGCACGCCATCACAAACCAGACGATGCAGCAAAATCAGAATCCACAAAGGACAGGTCTGCTTAGTCACTCAATAGAAACCGTCACCTGACCAATGTATTTTGGCAGCATGTCGTGTTGGGAATGATCAATTAAACAAATTGGAATGAATGAATGAATTACTTCTCTCGCTCTTTGTTGAGCCGTGATCACTAGAAACAAATCCGAATTTTCATTGCCGGACACAAATTATGTAGCATAAACTTACATAGTAAATTGACCCCCCCCCCCAAATGAACTCATTCTTGTTGTTTGTGTTGTAAACACGACGTTTTAAGTATTGATGTTCATGAGGAAAGGGTGCTTTCTATAAATGCATTCATCATCATCATTATTATTATTATTATTTCCTTGATTTGCGTTTTCATACAATCATATACCAAGTCTTTCACCTGAGACTACAGTGCATTCCGTTTAATAGGACCGCATCAGGACCAACGATTATGGACCCGATAACCGGCTGGTCCGATTAAGCGAACAACTTAATTGTGTTATGCACAAAACACCACAGTCTTTTAGAGATTCAAGGGAACAACCTGCATAAAGCAACTTTTCTTTTCCACTTTGTCTTTCTTTTGAAAAATTTGAGACACGAGCTAAAAAAAAATATTTGAAAGACAGTGGTTTTAAGAACAGATTATATTTTTTTATAATTCCGTAGCATTGGTGCTTGGTCCAAATAAACGGCGCATTGGTCACAATAAACGAAGCAATATAGCGATGATTACACACGTTTTGAATCGGTTCTCAGAAGATTGGTCCTATTAAGCGTAATCCACTGTTCCTCTTCTAACTTCGTTGGCAGAGGTGAACTAAATAAAGCCACAATCAAGTATGGCCCAATCTTCCACGAACTTCTATTGGAATTCATTGAGAACTTTTGGAGATATCGAGTGGACAAACAGACAGACTGGCAGACAGAACGAGTAAATACATTTACAGTGGATTCCGTTTAATACGACCGCATCGGGACCAACGATTTTGGACCTAATAACCGGCTGGACCGATTAACCGAACAACTTTAACCACAGTTTTCTATTCAAGGGAACAACTTGCATAAAAACCAAAACAACTATTCTTTTTTACCTTTTCTTTCTTTAGAAAAGTTCGAGTCACGAGCTAAAAAAAATATTTGAAAGGTAGTTGTTTTGGGAACAGATTTTTCTTTTTTTTAGTCGGGTAGCACTGCTGCCTGGTCCAAATAGACGGCGCATTGGTTACAATAAACGAAGCAATATAGATGTAATCATATTCGATATCTCCAAAAGTTCTCAATGAATTCCAATAAAATTTCGTGGAAGAGTGGACCATACTTGATTGTGGCTTTATTTAGTTCACCTCTGCCAACGAAGTTAGAATAGGCACAGTGGATTCCGCATAATAGAACTAATCTTCTGAGAACCGATTCAAAACGTGTGTAATCATCGCTATATTGCTACGTGTATTGTGACCAATGCGCTGTTTATTTGGACCAAGTGCTACGCGATTTAAAAATTAAAAAAATCTGTTCCCAAAACAACTATCTTTCAAATACGTTTTGAATCGGTTCTTAGAAGATTGGTCCTACTCTAGCTTCGTCGGTAGAGGTGAACCAGATAAAGCCACAATCAATCACCCACGGGACGCCACGGAACCTTTGTTGCTGAGTATCTGATCTTTGCCTCTTCTGTTGACACTGTTCACCATAACGTCTTTGTCTCTCTGTCTCCTCAATCTTAGTCTTTTTTGTTCTCGTCATCAATTACTCCATGTAGCATAGAGTTCTATTTAGAAAGCGTCAACCATAACTGTCACAAAAACCTGTCAACATAGGTTTCTTCAGTTTTCAAGTTAGTCTGGCTGACTGTCTGGCTGGCTGACTGACTGCCTGGCTATGTATGTATGTGGAGCAAGAGGGCTGAAAATTTAAACATTTACTCTTTATTGTGTTTATTGTTCTCGTCATCAAGTACTCCATGTAGCATAGAGTTCTATTAGAAAGCGTCAACCAAAACTGTCACAAAAACTGTCAACATAGGTTTCTTCAGTTTTTAAGCCGGTCTGGCTACATATGTATGTATGTATCGTGCATACAGGCCGCACCAATGGGGCTAGAGGGCCGAAAATTCAAACATTTACTCCATATTATGTATACAAAAAACAGGCTTTCAGTGGGGACATGTTCAATTTGCAATGTAAGTTTATGCTAAATTGATCCCTTAGTTTGTGTCCGACAGCTTTCACGCTTGTTTTTCTCCTTTTAATTTAGACTTTTTAGCGATCACTGCCCAACAAAAGGCGAGAGAAGTAACTTATTCATTGATCACCCCTATTTTCCCATGTTTTAATTGATCACTTTTAAACCTTATTATGTCTAGAAAGAAAAGTCAACATAGGTTTCTTCAGTTTTCAAGTTACTCTTGCTGGCTGGCTGCCTGGCTGCCTGGCTGGCTGCCTGGCTATGTATGTAGGCGTCACGCGTACAGGCCGCACCAATGGGGCAAGAGAGCTGAACATTTAAACATTTACTCTTTATTGCGTTTAGAATAAAACCTTTTGTTTTTTGTTTTTTTAAATTCCCTCTCTAAATAGGTTTTAGTGGGAGATCCAATAATTGCAATGTAAGTTCATGCTAAACTGATCCCTTAGTTTGTGTCCGGCAGCATTCACGCTTGTTTTATTTGAAAATTCAGACTGTCCAACAAAAGGCGAGAGAAGTAACTTATTCATTGATCGACCCCCCCCCCATTTTCCAATTTATTAATTGATCACTCTCAACACTGGTCGAGTGACGGTTTCTATTGAATGACTTACCAGACCTGTATCTGTCTTCTTCTTTGTTTTTTCGTCATCAATTACTCCATGTAGCATGGAGTTCTATTTCCTTTCTAGACCAACCGTTCAAATATCCTATTCTCAGCAGAGATTCATGAAGAGGCACAAACTAAATAAAAAGGTTGACAGAGAATGATGAATGTGCAGCTCCACGGAGCAGGAGCTTGGGTTTCTGGGATGAAAGATTACAGCTACCTAGTGCCCTATATCACAAGATTATCTCGTCTCGGCTTGCGATATTTGAAATAGACTTAGAGGCGAGAATGCAACGAAAGTGGCGTCACTCACTTCAAGATTCTCGCTAACGGCACCTGGTATTTCCAAGCGGTCACCCACTGACCAGGTTCGACGTTGCTTAACTTCAACGATCGCACGAGAACGGTTGAAGAGCGTGGTTTCAAAACGCGATAAGCGCCATTTAAAAATTAAAATGTGTTTAATTAAATTAAAAATCAAATTCTGGATTTGGATTTTTTTTATCTTATAAACTGCATGTAAATAAAAAAGTTGTAAAAATCATTTTTAAATTTAATCCCGAATTCGATTTTGAAGTCCGGGCTCTTCCAAACATGCACTTTTGGAACCCAAGTATACGTAATTAACTGAATCTTGAGTCGTTAAAATTAGATTAGCGTTACAACTATAGAGATCTAGCGCCCAACATTTAATTAATTATCATCTAGCCAGTAGAGATGCAACTCATTCCGGAGAAATTACTTTGGGAAGACGTACACAAGTAAATGAATCCCACTCGCGACTTTGATGACACGGCCTCATTAGAAATCTCTTCGGGAACGGATTTATTACGGAGTAGCGTTGATGTGAAAATTTGAAGAAGCGAAAAGTTGGCGTTGACAGATATGCTTACGTGGAGACATTGGTGGGCTTTGGAGACATAATTATTAACGCCACCGTAATGATTATAAAGACATTCGGCTGACCAAACGTAAACAGGCGCGGATCTGGAGTTAAGTGTCCGCACCCCTCCCTGTTCGGGCAAAGCAGAATA
>VCCN01005280.1:2021635-2034361 GCA_006491835.1 Architeuthis dux | reverse complement strand
GTAGAATCTGGGTTTATTTGAGTGCAGGAGATTGGGTTTTTTGGGAACTGCTGCTGGCAACCCTGGTCCAAATAACCCTTGGAATGATAATGATTTCTCAAAATGATCAGAGACAATTACTCACCGCATACAGGCTTGGGGAGAGTTGATACCAGCTAAGGTTAAATTTATTGTTTCTTGGTGGATTTCCTTGGAATATCCACCCAAAGGCACCCAATTTTCCATCAGTGTATGTAAGAAATACGGGGTAGAGATCCTCGCATTTTAATTTCTTTGAAAGGGTCTTAAAATAATGAGTACCTGTAAAGAAAAAATATATAGCATTAGCACACCTATCAATTCAAATGAACAATAACCTTTCCATCTTTACATGCTTTTCAGAGTGCGAGTTTGGAATTGAAATGACCATGTTAGACGTTTTCTGATAGAATTATCTTATATCTTGATGATTTTCACCATTTTCAAAAGTTGATATTTTCGTTATTTTTAGAGCTACAATGCTCAGTTTTTAAATTTTGAAAATAAATTTAAAAAACTGAGCATTGTAGCTATAAATATAAGGAAAATATCAACTTTTGAAAAATGGTTCATTGGGCACTTACCAGGCATGTATACATGTGTGTGTCTCCAATAAACCAGTCTACTGAATTATTTTGACACCTAAGTGTGGCAATTTGATGTATATGGATATTATATATATAATGAGGTAACCACAACTGAATAACTAATCCGCCTGACCCCTATATGCCCTGTAGACACCTTCCCAAAAGCCTAATAAAAAAAACCTGAACCTTATGAGGAAGGCTTAGGTGTACTAGTTTCAATATAAAAGTCGTACATCATAGCAATGCGAACAGCAAATTGATTAAGTTAATTTGTAGTCGACTGATTGAATCAAAAAACATCAGTTGGATTGTGTCTTGGCAGGGATGTGAATATATGAGGGACATGAAGAAGCAGACCCCAACATGGGTCCAGGGTTTTAGATTCTCAATAATCTCGAATACCAACAGAAGCATGACTAAGGATTTGGCGGACCAGGAGGCTTGGCTCCTTGAGGAGCCCCCTCCAACATTTAGTGAGATTTGTCAGTTCACCTACTGCATTTCTACTACTATTTATAAAGATGTTTGCCCCCCCCCTTCCATTGGGGGGCTGGGGTTCAAATAGTGTCCCCCTAATACCCCTTCAGCTATGCCTTTTGAATACCAGAATGATTATTAAACAGAGAAAAAGACTGACTCCATTCTTAGATATATCGAGTGGTGTAGTGTTAAAGGAAGTGAGGGAACACAGAGCTGTCTGCTCTCAGGATGGGCAGAAGGGACTTTAATCCCACCCTCACCCAGAGGAAATCTTTGAAATTTAATTTCAAACATTTTGAGGCCTTATGGGATAAGTATTTGGATATAATATACTGGCTAATTTTTTTTATCAGTGAATTGTTCAAATAGAGAATTTTAGTAGTATATACTCATAGATAGTGAAGGGACGGCATTCCACATCCTCCAAAATGTAAGGGTGTTATATAGCCCTCTTGGTCCGTTGGAGAAAAATGAAGACTCTAAACTTGTTTATAAAAATATGAGGATATATTTTTATTTCATGGCAGAGAATGAAGAGTGGGAGAGAGACAATGAGAGCTGACAGACTGTTCCCAACAGGGGAACTGGCCATGTGTCTTCTCCCAGCCTAGGCGGTCTGTCTCTCTGGCCGCCAAGGGTGCTCCGTGTCACTTTTATCCGGTTCAAATACCCATGCTGAATTTCCAGCCCGCCATCTGCAGTCAGGGCTCAGTCAATATCCTGTTTATGACCTTTGAACACCCGATGTGTCTGTTTCCGGCCCCGGACACCTTGCAGTCGATATCCTGTTTAACTTTCAACACCTGTGGGGGTCAAATCTGTGACCTCTGCCCAAATATCCAACGAGGGATATATCGGCTTGGTAGTGCATTCCCAGAAGCAGGGGTGTAGGTGGGGCGATTTAAAATCACCCTTTGGAACCTCAATGGAACGGGTCTCTCAAAAGCTTTATGAATAGTAATCGACCTACTGCATTTCTACTAACATTATACAATGTCCGCGGCCCCTATGTTGGGAAACATGGCACTAAATGTTGGAGGGGGAGGGCTCAAAGAGCTAAGCCCCCATAATCTCCAGCCGAGCTGCTGCCCATAAGCCAGGCTGTGTGACTCTTGTGCCAGATTCCGCAGCCTTTGTTCTTAGTCCTTGTTGCTCTACAAGGAATTATGATTATCAGAGCAGGATTCCTTGTAAACAAGGTACTAAAGTGATTTTCTTAGGCAGCCAATTTTCAACATTGGACAAAAGTTAGATTGCGAGGTACAAGGAAGAGAGCGTGAGATAGACAGAGACATAGAGAGAGAAGAAAAAAAGCGTAAGAAGTTGAAGGGGGGGTCAGGCTGGAAATGCTGGCAATGGAATTGGTGAAACGTGGAAGTCAGAGGCAGAAGAAAAGTAATCAAGTGTCCACATACAAATTGGTCAATTTCATTGGTCAATCAGTGGACGGAGCGTAAAGGAAGACGTGGACGGAGGATGGTTGTGAAGTTTTCCTCATTTACGAGTGTGTTCAAATGTGCTGTAAAAAGCTTTTTCGTGCTGATAACATGGAAGAGCTCTCAATTTAGCCCAATCAAACATTTTGACAATTTCTATTCTTACCAATGATCACCGGTGGCCCAGTGGTAGAGCGCTCGCCTCTGATTCAGTTGGCCATGGTTCAATCCACTGCCAAGTCATACAAAAGACTTTAAAAAATGGTGCTCAGTGACTCTCTGCTAAGCACTCAGCACAAGGACTAGTATTGGGGAACCTCTCCTCGAGGCTAAGGGGTTACAGCCTAATTACATTGGATACACCGGTTCTCGTAAGATCACGAGTTAAGCAATGTCGATCCTGGTCAGTACCTAGATGGGTGACCATTGGTGAATACCAGGTGCTGTAAGCAGAATGAAGCTTTGACAGGCCTGGCAAGCCGGAAGTGGGTCTTAGTAACAATTGCTTGTGTGTACCTAACCCTGTGACACCCAGGGGGTTCCAGGCAGTGTTGCACACTCAAAAAAAATGTTTTATGCTAAAATGTTTTATGCTAAAGTAACCTGGAAAAAGTGTCAGAAAATGCCAAGATGCACTTAAAACATTGTTAGCCATTTTATGACCATTCAAATGGCTAGATTAGTCTTAAAAATGGCTAAAAATAGCTGTGTTTGTGGCATGTATATACACATACACGCTGCCGAAGTAGGAGAGGACGAAGTAGGGGCTTCACCTGTAATTGTTCCCAGATTGTTCATTTTCACAGAAAGCCTCTTGTGCAAAATAGGAGCTTTACCTGTACTTGCACAATGTGTCTAGTTTATTACGAGACAGCCTTTAAAATTATGAAATTTTTGTAAACTCTTTGATTCATGAACCGCTTGTAACCACTGATGAACTCTTCAATGAATAGAATTTTAAATAATGGAACTCTTTTGTAAATCTTTAATCAGAAGATACTCCCCTTGATTTAACATTTAATTCCTTAATATGAATTTAAGAGTGTGTAGTGCTTCATTCGGGATTGAAAAAGAAAAACCATTTCTAGTCGTTTTGTATCAAATATTCATCCGACTATATTTATAATTCAATTATGCTAGACTTAATCCTCTTGAATTAATTAAACTTCATTACAAAATTTTACTCAATCAAATTATATCAATTAAATAATCAAAGCCAAAACAGACAGGAAGAAATCATATAAAAAAAACTGGTAATATTAATCCTGTAGTACAATTTTAATTAATAGGTACACAGTATGTTACCATAACAGCAACCAGAATATATTCAATTCACAAACTGAATTCAGACCACTATTTAGTATTCATTGAAATTAGGGGATTTTTATTTTAAAAATTATGTAATATATCCATGATTATCTTTTAGTAACAGTTCTAACCGTTAAGATGTTGAAAATGGCCTAAACAGCCGTAACATGTACATCAGAAGACACGTTCTAACAGTTAAGATGTTGAAAATGGCCTAAACAGTCGTAACATGTACATCAGAAGACATACACCAATACACAAGATAGAACTACATTCATAAAAATGTTAATTTTAAGGTTTTTTTTAAATTTTGAATTTTTAGAATTTTAATATTTATAATGTCTAGAACACTGAACTTGAAAAATATTTTCATAGTTTATTGTAGTAATAATTATATTTTTCATGTACTTTGAAGTTTGTTGGAAATCAAATCCAGTAAAATAATTGCTATGTTTTCGTGGAAGAGAACTTTCTTTTTATATGTTGGGTTGGACATATTTAGAATCAAAGATGACTGCTATGATCTGAACAAAGTCCATCTTTAAACGTTAGAATTCCATTTCTTTCAAGAAAAGTTCTATAACTATTTTATTTCTTCAAACTGGACTAATCCAGCTTTCTCATGAAATCGCAAGCTATTGTAATGCGGGCCCTGAAATATAAGTGAGAAATATAGTATCATTGACTAAAGTGTTATATTCCTGAAAAATCTTTTTTTCATTCAGAAAATAAAACAATTTGTTTTTTCTTTATCTCTTTCCATTAACATTTTTAGGAGAAAAAAAATAGAAAAATTGTTCTTTTCAAATCAAGTCTCTGTATCTGGTAAATGATTTTTCAGGACCTGAGGGACTGTCAAAATTAACCTTTCAGCATATAGATCACTAGGTATATTTCAAAGGGTGTTTCTATAAGTATGAATTATATATAATAATTGTTGGTTTTTTTTAACTGATATTTCTAATTAATATTTTATGAAAAGTTTATAGTTTTTATATATAAAGAAAATGGGATATTTCATGGACTACAGCGACAGAAAATGAAGTTAATAGTAAAAACAATGAAAAAGGAATCCTTACCCATTTTTGTAATACATCCTGCTTCTTTCCAATCACTTGATAAATCTTTTAATTTTAATGGTATTTCCATATAATCTTTTTCAGGGTCATCCCCCATCTGTATATATAGACCTTTATACTGTTTGGCATCTTTAGCACCTGGGTTACACACAAGTCTCGGGTGTTTAAAATAGGCTGAAAAATGAAAAAGAAAGAAGTTTTAAATATGAAGAGGCATAACACTCTTAGGGAGAAGCATGAATCCAACTCTCCCTGTGATCACTAAAAAATGTCTGAATTTTTTAAAAAAACAAGCGGGCACCAATTTAGCATAAGCTTACATTGAAAATTGCCTCCCCCTCCCTCTAAAACTTTATTTTGGAGGGGAATTTTCCCCTACTCATTGAGGGTGTGTACATAATTTCAAGTTTCTACTATGAATAGTTAGGGCTGGGCAAAGTCTGGATACATAGATAGATATAAATACATATAAATGTGTGAACACACGAATGACCTAAACCTTTGGAAGCAGTGATTAATAGTGGAACTCTTTTGTGAATTGAATTAAAAAAAAAAATCTTTTTAAAATTCACCAAATGGTCAAAGGGGGATAATTTCAATCCCCTTGAAAATGACATTCTATTTTTTGTTTTTATGAATTTAAGAGTCAATTAACCCAATGTTACACATTTCTGTTCTTTGTGGTTATTAAAAGCAACCAATTAGCGAATCGGAAATTCGGGAAGAGTTGATAGAATTTCCAGCCGGAAAAACAAAAGGAACAAACAGACCATCAGATGGAAAACAGTTGCCGATCAAGCAGATGTCACTTGTATTCTCCATCAACCCTACTCTGGTCTTTAAATATTTAAAACCAAAAAATACAAACATATATATATATATATGTATGTTTTGTTTTTTGTCTCCTGGAAAATGAATATTAATACTTAGATAATTGGTTTCCGCAAGTTTTAAATGAAAGACTCGTAAAGACATCGGGGAATATAATTATTTGGAAAAGTAGACTCGTCATGCAAAAGGGAGGTTGAAATTGACAACGTTCCAATCAATAATGTCTAATTTGCTTCCAGTCAGTCATTCCACCTTCCCGCCAGAGAAGCACAAGAAATATTATTCAAACACTGTGTACAGTTGAAACAATCATTTTTTGAAAACCCTGAAAAGATCCAGAATTTAATTATCTCTCCAGATAATCAAACAACCTTATTGATCTTTTTGAAAAAAAAATAAAATAAAATCAATTTTTAAAATGATTGTTATTGAAAGAGATGTAAAACTCCAGCGAGGAACCTCTAAATCTTTGCATGAATATTCTCCGAAAAAGTTGGGTTTGAAAAATTGGTCATTTACTCAAATCTTGAAGATAGGTTCTTGTCAAGAAAACATGGCTTCATTGTAATACAGGCCTCCCCTGTTATAACGCGATTCATTCAGGGCCCCTAGGCTATTAGCAATATGCCTCCCCGCCCCCGCCATCAGCAATATGGCCCCCCCACCATCTTGAATCATCCTTTTCCCCACCATTTTGTGTATAATTTTAAGTAAGTAATGCGATCTGTCAATCGTGTGAATAAAGTGGATTGTTATGTGCTAATGTGTAATATATTCATTCTATTTGTTAAAGAGATATTTCTTAGGACATTTTTATTAAGTTTTAAGATATTATTAACAATAGCTTAACAATTATAGTGAGTGCTCAGACTTCACATCAGGGAATGTTCTTATTTTGACAGTTTTATTGTTTAATTCATTTTCCCTGTAGTAGTAGTGATAAATTTCTATTTTATTTTGGACCCTACGCTGTTGTGTATCGGCTAATGGTCCTGTCAAAAATATGAATATCCCAGAATTTTTACAGGCCCCTGTTAGCTACAGGCCCCTAGGCTAAGCCTTATAGCATAATCCAGCCCTGGGTTCGTTAGATAACACGGGTGGAGGGTGGATCCCAAAATATTAATCTAGCTACAAAATAACTATATTTAGCTCTAAAAGAACTAGATCTAGCTAAAAAACAGCTAAATTGACAACTGGTTATCGGGGCTTGGTTATAACGCGGTTGGCTTTCTTGGACCCCAACACCCGCATTATAACGGTATGCCTGTAATCATATAGAGGTGCACAGTGGCATAATGGTTATCGGCACGGAAAAAGGAATTACTCAGAAAAAAAAAACAGAAATCCCTAGTCCAAGTAAAGGAGGGATGGGCATGGGTCTGGCAACCATAGCCCCCTATAAGCTGCATGCGCATTTTGCAACTAGTGCACAAAGGGAATTAATATGTGCACAAAAGGTCAATAACCCAAAATCATGTAGTAATGAATGAGTTGAATAAGTTTTGATTCAACCATTTCCAGACAATTTGATCATTTTAGTAATACTACTACTAATAATACTACTACTACTAATAATACTACTACTACTACTAATAATAATAATAATCTGTGAATTGATGGGTGTTATTGGTCTATTTCAACATTGCATCACATAAAAATAAGAAATACTCATTAATGTTTTATCTAATGGAACAATAAACTGAACCAAAGATTTTATTCTATACTTTGAACTATTAACTAATGCAATCATACTTGCATTATATTAAAACTTGCCAATACAGATTTATCAGCCATGAGCGATAGGCTGTGCCAAAAATCAACTTGAAACTATTTCTTTATATTTGCACAAGCATTCAGTGTTCCTTTGCTTTTGTCACAGGAAAAGATTTTGAGCAGCATAACATTTGTGTGCTCACTGACTATTAACCATTAGAGGGAACATTACTGGAAACTCCATCTCGTAAAAAAAAACTGACCTATTACTAAAACTGAAGATGTAGCCCTACAGGATGAAATTAGGAAATAATCATACGTGATTGGTGAGAGCCTACTTTTTTACTTTCTCTATTTAGATCCGTTAACATGTTTTGTAATTCTTCGGATGCTTCCAATGTCATGGAAATGTCATTGGCGTATCTTAAGTGGCTTAAGTATTCTCCATCTATGTTTATTCCCATTCGGTTTTCCAAAAGATGCTTTCATGGCTCGCTGTAAATAGTTCAGTTGATATTGTATCCCCTTGTCTTACTCCCTTTGCTATCTTAAAATCATGCATCTTATATGCTGGCATATACGGTAATACAGGCCTCCCCCGTTATAACATGGTACATTATAGCACGGTTCATGTTATAACACAGGTAGGTGGGTGGTGGACCAAAAAATATTAATCTAGCTACAAAATAGCTAAATCGGTTGTAACACAGTTGACTTTCTTTGACCCCAACACTTGCAGAAACCTGTAATAGTTTCAATTTTATAAAAACCTTTCAAGATGTAGACCTACAGGATGAAATAATCGTACGTGATTGGTGCGAATTGCTGAGGGAATTAGGTTCTACAGTACACCTTGAAGAAAGAGGTCCTCCAAGGTTACAGGGCCGGTGTGCAGCCCCGATGCTCCCCCAGGCTTGGGACCAACTGCCAAGCTGTAGGTTTTCCGAGGTCTGCATTTTTGGATTTTAAAAAAACCCACCAAAAATGGTGGAAAAACATGCCAAAATGATCAAAACCGGAAATTGGAATTCGGTTTCTATTGGGTTAAACAGCTAGTGAGAACGCTAACTAACACCCTGTAACTGTTACACCACTCTTCACCTCCACACCCTGAAGACAATAAGAAAATTTAATGAAATTTTAAAATAACTGAAAAAAAACAAAAAAAACAATCTACTTTTCTTGTATGTTTTATTAGTTTCTACTAGAAGCTGAAGAAGCTATTTGGCTGTATTTCTTTAGCTGATCTATTCTTCATTTTGAATTAGTCATAACTAGTTTTTTTTCTTTTGCTTTTGTGTTGCCCCTCATCCCTCATATAGATACAGAAACTAATGAAATATTTGTGTTACTGAAAATAATCTCAAAACAAGATTTGTAGATACTGTTTTTTTTTCCGTTATCTACTTTTTAAAGGAAAGATTTATCGATCTCATACGTAAAAATCAAAAACATGGTGCCGAGAGTCTGTTGTAGGGAGTTAAGTTTAAAAGTGTTAATCAGCTTCTGCCAAACTATGAAAAGTCTTTGTGGCCGATTGGTAAAGGCAGCCAGGGATAAATTGGACTTCCTCTGGTAATGAGGGCATGAGTTCGATTCTCAACGAAGGCTTACTCTTTATTTCCGATCACACTTATTCGTTTTAGGAAATGACCCAAATTGAAAGTTGTATACAAATAACTAAAAATTAAGGTAAAAACTAGTCAAATTTACTAAAAATAATGTCTTACAATACTTCATCCAATAATAATAGAAATCCTCCTTTTGGCTAAGATCAAAGTGTAGTATCTGTTCTTCAAAACCGCCATGGCCTCGAAGTTCAGAGAACCACAGCCCTTCGGGGGTCCTTGTAGCATGCTCGGTATCATCCTGGAAGAAGTTGCACAGGATATCTTGGCCAGCTGGTTGGGAGGCGATCACCATTAGCATGCTCAGGAATCGTCCTGAGAAGCTTTTGGGATCTCCACCCCCCCTTTATCCCGATCCTCGTGGCATTTGTCTCAGTGACAGGGATTTGGGATTCTCCCCCCTCAAGTCTCTAGTCACGGGGACATGGGATCCCCCCCTTCCCCTCCCCTACTGAATTCGGCACTAAATGACCTACCAAGTGTCAATATGCCGTTAAACAAAACAATCAATCAACCAATAATAATATTAAAGATTTCGATCACAACTTGTTTTAATTTTGATAAAATTCCAAGTTGGATCTCATCTACCTTGAGATAACTGAATTACAAATGATCTTACAATGTTATTTTTTACCATTTCTCTAATATCTTAGAATATTTTCTCTGCTACAACTTTTCTTTTCCAGAATTTCCATCCTCGTTTCATTCTGTGCCTCATTTGTTCATTAGATGGCATTTATAACAAGGCATTTCATAAAATGTCAAGCTTTCCATAATGTATGAAAAGTCTTGAACAGGGGTCGGCAACCTTTTTGCCTCTGCGGGCTGGATTGCATATTAATGGATGACCGATAAATGTCATCAAAAGTATGAAATATGGGAATTATCTTTAAATACATCTAGTTATATTTAGCTTCAAATCAACGAATAACACATCCTAGAAAAATAATTTTGCTTAACCAAGAATGGAAATTAGTAATCGAAGAACTCGGTTTAGTTATAATCTATTTCAAACAAGGCATTTTTTAAATTTTATTAAAGACACAAATAATCTTTAGGACATAAAACGTAAGTATAGTATTCCAATATTAGCTTGTAGGCCATTCAAAATCTGTTTGCGGGCTGGATGTGGCCTGCGGGCCGTAGGTTGCCTAACCCTGGTCTAGACACTGCCTTAGGGCTACCCAAGCCATTTTAATGACTTTATTCCATGCTGTGTTGTTGACTAGGAGTTGCAGATGGCCTAACGATTAGCAACACAGAGAAAGAAATCTACTAAGACAGGAAAAGACCTTCTTCTTCTATTAACTACCTAGTTACTTAATACGCTAATTTTTTGGATTCTGAAATTACATTTTCATTATTAGACATATTTTATTAATTTTGACTTCCATCTTGATCTTGCATTAAGAAAAAAACGAAATTGGCTCGCTCATGGGCATAGTTGAGTGAGGGTGGGCGATTTTAAATCACCTTCCGGTCCCAGTGGAGCAGAACCCCCAAAAGCTTTATGAATAGTAGTTCGCCTACTGCATTTCTACTAACATTATACAATAACAAATCTCACTAAATCTTTGAGGGGAGGGCCCTCTAGGAACCAAGCTCCCTTGGGCTGCCAAATTTCCAGCTACGCCCCTGTGCACACTTGAGACTTGCGATACTGCTGTGTTTGGACTTTTTTGTAGCTGATTTACACAGTGGATTGCCAATTAATAATGAATTAATTGGTGTTGTATTCTCATTGCCAGATGGTGTTTTGTTGCTGTTAGGTAGAGGCTGATTATAGCAATAATCATTCTACACTTAACAAAGTGGTATGCTCATGTTAGAGAATTGCAAATGGCTACTAACAAAACAATATGGCTCCTCTGTATTGCTACAAAGGTTGTCACTGCTCTACAAAGATAGCTTTCATATCTTTTACTATTTGTGTGTAAAGATGAAACTTGATGTGACTAGACATCCAGGGATAAAAATATACTGACTTATATATCCCATATAAAGCCTTCCTATTGCCCAATCAAATCACTTGACTCACCAGATAAAATATTTGCAGTGTTCAGTATGCTCTTTGGATTCTGATTAGGTAATCCTTTGAATTTCAATAAGACTTTTTAGGAGAATTGACACTCCAAAACATATACCATTAGAGAATATTTGTTTTATACCACTTTCCTTTTAGTTGTTGTCAGCTTATGAATTCAAATGTAACAACTTTTTTTTAGGCATCTGTTTTCATTTCGTTTCTCTTCAAAAATGTATTGTTTACTAAAAGCCACAAGATGAAACATCCACCCCGGGAAGGCTAAAGAATAGTGATGTACCAGAATATCAATCCGGTTGGATTCCCATGGTGGCAGTGATAATCTTTTGTGAATCCGGCACCGGGTATCCAACATGTCAGCAAATCTTAAGTGGCTTAAGTATTCTCCATCTATGTTTATTCCCATTCCCTCCCAATCAGTTTTCCGAAAAATGCTTTCAAGGCTCACTGTAAATAGTTTAGGTGATATTGTATCCCCTTGTCTTACTCCCTTTGATAACTTAAAATCATGCATCTTATATGCTGGCATATACAGTAATACAGGCCTCCCTCGTTATAACGCGGTCCATTATAGAACAGTTCTTGTTATAACACGGGTGGATGGAGGACCCCAAAATATTAATCTACCTGCAAAATGGCTAAATTTTATCGTAGCTGGGTTGTAACGCGGTTGGCTTTCTTGGACTCCAACACCTGCAGAAAAAACCTTGTTCAAAACAGGCATTTTTTCCTTATGACAACGTGCAAAAAAGAAGAAAGAAAGATTGGTTGATTTGTTTAGCGGCATATCAACCCTTGATGGGTCATTTAATGCCAAAATCAGTTTAAACTTTTAAAAGATAGTCTTGTGACTTTGGTGAAAGTTTATTTTTTTAAAAACTAGAGTCTTGCAACTTCGGTTAAAAAAAACAGGTGTCCCCTGTTTGCGGGGGGGGGCTTACCGCTCTGCAGAGGATGCAGTCGGCGTATTCTAGGCCCCAGCCGACAGGGCCGAAAGAAGAAAGAGAAATGTTACTCACCTGTGAGTGTGAATAATTGGACACCCTTGTCAGTTTTTCCCCCTGTCATAAAAGGGGGCATCATTTTTGGTGAGGGAATGCTTATGGTTTGATTGTTAGCATCAAATCCTTTTAAATAATTTGGAATCTAAAAAAAGAAAAGAAAAATAATTACCAATTGATATTTACACAACAAACAACAAGTTTTCTTTCTATTATTCATTTTTGTCTCGCATTTCTTTTAATCTACAGCAGTGAGTAAATAGCAGGGATCAGAAACAATGAATTAAAAAAACTTATGATATACTACCACGAAAAGGTCATTTCGAGGTCAACACCTGTGCGGAAATGGAAGTCACCCGGTCACCTTAGGAAATAGGTATATGCGTGTGTGTCCAAAAAAATAGGATGTGGAAACTGGAAATGACACAAGCGTGGGCGTTGGGAATCTATAAAGCTCAGAGAAGAGTCAGAAGCTTCAGAAGAGACCCAGCCAGGAGGCAGACCGCCTAGGGCTGGGAAGGAATAAGATCAAGTTCCCTGTTGGGAACGGTCTTTTGGAACCCATCATCTCTCTCCCACTCTTCATCCACCGGCCGAC
>VCCN01005280.1:1939207-1949445 GCA_006491835.1 Architeuthis dux | reverse complement strand
TTGATGTGCCGTTAAACAAAAATAATTAACTAACAAATAATATATAGAGATAGACATGCAAGGTCTCATTGGTCCTTGCCAAATGGCCTGCAAATATTTAGAGTCAGTAGCTTTTGGCAAAATAGATCCATGGTTGCTAATGATTTTACTACAGAAAGGCATTGAAAATCAGGAAGAAAGGGATTGGCAGTGGTCAGGAATTAGTGCAGTTGGTCCAAATTCTGTAAATTTTGAAGGTGTATAAGGATGCTAAAATGTAGTTTCCAAGGGGGTGGGGAGAAACACGGACACAGTTCGATGCAATAAGTCAAATGGCACATCAAATTTGCAGCACCAGAACAAAGCCTTCAAGGGACACATCCTTGCTTATCACCGGTAAGCTAACACCACTGTCACAAAATCCAAGATGCTACCAACATAATTCACAGTTGTCACCACCAATGTACAACTCCAACATAGCTTGGTAGGCAAGCCAAGAACCAACTGACAAGACGTCGCTGCCTGGCCTTTTATAGCCAAAAGCTCACCACATCCAAGTCACTGACGCTACAACTCGTCTATATCTGTCGATGGCTAGTTCATTCAGCTTTTGATTCTTGGACTTTCCACAAAACCGACAGCATGCCGTGCATAGTCTTTTTGCTCTGCGCAAGTCTGTTTTCACTTCTTCACTACATAAAATAAACTTTTTTAAAATGCATCGGACACTTTTTGCACTCACTTTATTTATATTTTAAAAAATAATATCTTTCCGAACAAATGGATTATCAAGGGCAGATTAACCTGACCAAACTCCTTTAGATATGTTTTTTTTAATCTTTTGGTGGAAAGGGGGCCCCATCAGAATACTCGGCTAATCATCAAAATTCAAAACTTTGTTCTTTGAATAAATCCAAGGTCATAATAACAACACAAGCAATATGATGATCATTCAGAATTCATGAATCGACATGAAAGATGGATCATCAAAGAGGGATCATCAAAGATGTTGGACGATGTTGAATTGTCAGAATTAAAAACTTTACATATAAAACTTGAAATTCTTTTCATGAAATACTTTCATTATTTTTGTATATTTTTAGTCGTTAAGCATGTGTGGGTGGCCTAGCAGCTAGTCGAATGGAAAGCGGGATTGGAGAACCAAGTTCAAACCCCAGCGAGAACGGTTTGCATTCACTTTGCACTAATGTCCTTGGGAGAGATATACCATATATGCTGTTGTACAAGTCGACTTTTTAAGGATCAAGTATTTTCCCTAATGGATCATATTAGTCTGTTTAGACCCAATTAGCTTGACACTATGATGGACACAATGCTGACTCATGTTAGAGAGTCAACTTATCCAGCAAATATATATGACTAAACTTGAATTAACCCTTTATGGGGCAAATGACTATATATGATCACATGAGGACCCATCAGCCACATGCAAATATTGTAGCCACAAAGAGAACATAATCCGCACCAATGTGGTCTGCAAGCTTTGCAAAGTACACTTGTGCTTGATCAAAGACAGAAATTGTTTTGAGGCATACAAATAAATTAGCCTACATAATAGAATTTTAAAATCAAAGCTGTTATTTTTTTTGTCAATATCAATTTTTTGTATCTATTCATTATATTGAATGTTATTCTTAAACTCTGTTTTATTTAATTTTCTACTTTAATTTTCCCATTGTTGGGTGAGGCAGAGGCACCATATATATGATCACTTCATCAGAGGGAGTTTTGCCCCTATAAATAAAAATATTTCAGAAAATTTGCAACTGAAACTATCTTGTAATTAGGTCTAGTTTAACAAATAAAAAGGTTGTTTGGATATCTAAAATATTTTGGGGGTTGCCCTATAAAGGGTTAACACCTTAGTTTTGGGATTAAATTATATGCCAGCATATATAGGAAATGCATTTCTCCTCCAATTGCTAAGTAAATAGCAGATTTAACAGATCTTTTACTAAATAATGTTATCAAACAGATATTATTATCAAATTCAGTTGATTCCAAACACTTTATTCAAAATGAATTCAAACTTCATATTAATTTTAAACTTATTGACTTCTAGTTATTATATATTCTATACTTCTGAGTATAAAGATGCCATGTTGTTTTGAGGAAATGAGACACGAGCACATACAGTTGAGTGCTGTTGTTGTAAATAAGAATGAATAAATAAGTTTGTGAGTATATCTTTTGTTGCATTTTAAATCTGTTGGTATCTATCATAATAATCCTTACATTTATAACAATGAATTTAATAACAATGAATCTAAATTTATAGCTATGAAAGTAAATTGGTCAAATTATTCATATCCTTTGCTTAATGTTATCAGCCAGTCATAATTATCTAAAAGACGCTGTCCCAAAGTGATCGGAATAAGCGGCTTCCTCTTGTGTGTGTGTATATAACTACTGATTAAAGTTACCGTAATTATTCATGTATAATATGCACCCCTAACAATGGGTTATGAAATCCTGGAAAAAAACATCTCTCGTATATAATACGCTCTGACTTTTCAGCAGCTAAATTTAACCTTTGTTCAACTTTTTACTCGGTTCGTATCAACTAAAAATAAGAATTTATATAATTTACATTAAGTTTTGAAACACGAAATTTACACAGTATTTAGAGCAAACGCACGGACACATTCACATAAAAATACAACAAGCTAGCGGCGAGAATAAGCTCACAACAAGAGAAACAAGATTATAAACAAACACAAGGATATTGGAAGCCTGGCAGAGCATACCTGAAACGATCGTGGCAAAGTCCTTTAAAAAATGCTGCATCACAAACGCAGTGGATGGCAGTGAAGACGACATCCTCTTTGAGGAACAAGGACAAGATGACTGGACAATGACAACAACTTCTACGCTAACTACATAGATGAAACGGTCATGGCGTCTATCTTTGACACGAGAGCAGTAAAGCAGGCTAAAATGTGCTTAATATCGATGTGAATAAAACATTTTAAACAAATCCAATGTTTGGTTAGTGATTTAAAATCTGGAAAAAAAGTGTATTATACACAAATAATTACATCCCGAATATGGCCATGCATGAGGCTGGGAGAAAAAAGGTAAAATTTTGTTCTCATGTATAATACGCACTCCTAACTTTTAAGTTTAAACATCTGAGAAAACAGTGCGCATTATGCACGAATAATACAGTACCTCCTTTTGACCTATAGGAAATTCAAAAAGGGATTTTAATTCTATTCACAGAAGAGTTCCACTAACAACTTGGAGCAGTATCAAGCAGTTCATGAATTTAAGAGTTAACCGCAACAGGTAACGAAGAGTAATAGTTATCCTGACTCACAGGTAGAACTGAGTAGCCATCAATCACAATAAAACAAACATTTGATTGAATTAGCTGTATAACAGCAATGACTGAAATTTCCATCATTCGCAAGTTAGTGGGTTAAATCTAACAAAGGGGTCAAGTGACTTGACCCGGATTTGAATTCTCTTTAAAAAAAAGGGGCTTTAGATTCGTTATGTGAGTCACAATAATTATGTTAATGAGGAAACCCTCTCCTACAATACGGAATAAAAAATGACAGTCTTTTTCTGATAATAAATGCAACAAGCTGAATCTAATGGCTAATATTTTCTCTCGCATGACTAACTCTGTCCGAGATCAAAACAAACGGTATTATCCTAATTTATTGATCCATGACTAGGCAGCTGCGTTTGTAGCCGTACGCACTAGTTGATTGTTTACACCGATACTAAGATCCTACTGTGCGATGATCTCATTTCAGAAGACGTCTTTTTGTGTTCGTCCCTTTTCAGGGCACGAAATGGCAGAAGGCATCATTTTAATTGGAAAGGTGAAAAAAAGCATGAATAAAACATTTTCCATTATCCTGTCTGAATTCCCTTTGATTCGATCTCTGAAGAAGGACAACAAAGAAAATTTCGAAACAATAACATTCTTTGTTTACTTGCTTCATCCGCGTGAGGCTTCAGTCTGATTTCCGTTCATCCGCAGGTGACACAAACCAACAATGAAACTGCAATGACATAACAGATATGAGCAATAGGCCCTCCCCTGTTATAGCACGGTTCGTGATATACCGTGGGTGGATGGTGGACCCCAAAATATTAATCTAGCTATTTTGGAGTTAGATCTAGCTCCTAAATAGCTAAATCCAGCTCCAAAACAGCTAAATTGGCAACCCTGGTTATTGCGACTCCATTGTAACGTAGTTGGCTTTTTGGACCTCAACAACCGCATTATAACGGGGGACGCCTATAATACTAAAAGTCTGATTTTGTATATCTGTTTGTGACCTCCAAGCAGCCGAAACAGCACAGTGTAGCCAGAGGTATTGAATTAAGGTATCCATAAAATGTGCTAACTCAAAGAATGAAAAAAAAAATCTAGGTGATTTACAATTTAATAATAGTGTGGGGTCAGCATTGGCACTCACCCGTATCTATATTATACCATTCCACATGACCACGTCTTCCAAAAAAATATAGTTAGTTATAAATAGTGATATTTCCTATGTGTCCAGACTTTAGGGACACCCTGTACAATAACAAATCTCACTAAATGTTAGAACAAGGAAGGAACCCGGATCCACGGTCTTTTAAATAAAAATAATTAACTGATAACATTAAGCCATGGATATAAAAATTGAAACATTTTACATTCATTGTTATTAAATTCATTATGTAATACATTCATTCAGACCTTCACTCAATGGTGGGTGCTCCCAAAAGCTTCACGAATAGTAGATCACCTACTGCTTTTCTACAACATTATACAATAACAAATTTCACTAAATGTTGGAGAGGTGGGCCCCCTCCAGGAGCCAAGGGCCCCAAAATCTCCAGCTACGCTCCTGGTAAGTAGCCGTGGCTGTCTCAGGAGAATATCTGCACTTTTGTCGATCGGTCTTTTTCATCTACTTGCGGGAAGAGAACCAAATAAACATGTCAGGAAAATAAACATGGCCGCCGTTGTTTGTATTTGCTTCCGTTGCTACAGTGGCTGCTCAGTGTCAGAAGGTGTACCAATAAGTAAAAAGTTAAGTGCTTGCCGAGCAGAGTGTCTGTCTACAGTGGATGACAGTTTGGGAGTGAATAAGAACAATTCTGAACCGCAAAGCAACTACAGAGTAAGCAACATGCCAAGACAGGCAGGTCTGCTTAGTCACTCAATAGAAACTGTCTTTTTGCAGCATGCCAGGTTGGGGGTGATCAATGAATAAGTTACTTCTTTCACCTTTTGGTAGATCACTAAAAAGTCGGAATTTCAAAAAAAAACAAAACAAGTGGGCACAAACTAGAGATCAATTTAGTATAAACTTATATTGTAAATATAACCCCCCCCACTCAAACCCTATTATGTGAGCCTTTTGTTGGATCACTAAAAAGGATAGTTTTAAAGAAAATTTAAACATTTACTCCTAGAATAAACAAGGTTTTTTAGTGTGAAGTTAAATTTACAATGTAAGTTTATACTAAATTGGTCCCTTTGTTTGTGTCCAGCAGCATTTACGCTTGTTTTTTTTGTTGAAAATTCAGACTTCTTTTAATGATCACTGCCAAAGAAAAGCGGGAGGAGTAATTCATTCATTGATCACTCATTTTTCCAATTTTCTAATTGATCACCCTCAACAGTGGGCGGTTAAATTTACAATGTAAGTTTATGCTAAATTGGCCCCTTTGTTTGTGTCCAGCAGTTACTTGTTTTTTTACTGAAAATTCAGACTTTTTCTTTAATTTAAAAGTAATTTATTCATTGATCACCCCCAACAGTGGGCGGTTAAATTTACAATGTAAGTTTATGCGAAATTGGTCTCTTAGTTTGAGTCCGGCAGCGTTCACGCTTGTTTTTTGAAAATTTAGACTTTTTTAATGTGAGAGGTAATTTATTCATTGATCACCCCTTTTTTAAAATTTTTTGAATTGATCACCCCCAACGCTGCCAAAAGACGATGGCCATGTGACAGTTTCTATTGCTTGACTAACCTGACCTGTATTAATTATGATTGATTTCAACATAAGAAGAGTCATTATCATTCAAAAAGTTGTTTGGATAATTGAACACGTTCTTTGTGGTGTTTATGTTGTTCCCACAATGTTTTCCATAACGGCTACTTTATTTTTGGAAGATTTTTAATTACAGAGTTTGAATTTTTCTGTCGGCTGGCCGACATCAATCATGGTGTAATCAAAGTAATTTTGGATGACAAAAACTGACATTAAAAACAGTCTCAAACCAAAATCAATTTTTCTTTTCTTTAAAGACAAAATTTATGCTCTTTTCTTGCAATGAAAACCAAAACTAAATCTTTAAGGAGATATTTAAATTATTACAATATGCTATAAAAGTTTTATAAAAAACGTCTGAGATCATTGCTACAATTTTTAAATGTTTCTGGTACCTATCTAGTGGAGATGAGCAACATAGAAATTATACCATTTTATATGGACATATTTTTGGTTATGTATGAAAAAATATGAAAGGTGTATCTGGTCTACACTCTTACATAGCATGAATGTTTTGTACATTACAGAGCAACAGACACTGGCTTTTATATATAGAGATAAAATATACATAATAGGTATAATATTTATATGTTGTATAAAATATTAGCTATAAAAATAAATAAATATCATGCAAATAAGATTATATCTTAATAACAAATTCCAATACTAATTAGAAACAGTCAACATCGGTTTCTTCAGGTTCAAGTGAGTCTGCACAACACATAGATAGATAGCCAGCCTAACAGACCGCACCAATGGAGCTAGAGGGCTGAAAATGTAAACATTTACTTCTTATTATGTCTAAGAAAAAAATTTTTTTTGTTTTTTTAAATTCCCCTCAAATTAGGCTTTTAGTTGGGGGTTCAATTTACAATGTAAGTTTATGCTAAATTGGTCCCTTAGTTTGTGTCTGGCAGCATTCACGCTTGTTTTTTTTAAAATTCAGACTTTTTTTTTAGTGATCACCACCCAACAAAGGGCAAGAGAAGTAATTTATTCATTCTTTTTCCAAATTTTTTTAATTGATCACCCCCAACAGAGCATGCTGCCAAAAGACATTGGTCACGTAACAGTTTCTATTGAGGTACTAACCAGACCTGTATTTTGAAATAAATTTCTTCTTTCCTCTCTGTTTAATTCTTATAGAAAAAGTTGTGGATGCAATAAAACAAATGAATCTACAGCTCAAAACTCAAGAATAGTCTGCAACTGAAAGAAATCTTCATATAATTCTAACTGCAACGGTCACTTAAGTCTGCTGTAAGTACGAGATGTCACAGACGACAGTATTTTACTGCCAAATACCAAGATTTAAACCAGCAACACTAAAAAGCCAGGAAAGAAACAATTCTCTAAGGACGATGTCCGTCTTGGTCCAGATTATCTTTTCCTTGGGGGAGGGGTTTGGGATAAACGGCTGAGGCTGCTACCCAAACAAAATGAGCCAATGGTGGAGCTTCAGTCGGTGCCGTTTACCGTTTGTTGGTTGACCATCGCTCCGATGATGTCTGTGGTGGTGCGGAGATTTGCATAGCAACCTGTACGTGAATGTTTTGTAAAGTGGGAAGGTTGTTGCTCAAGGACAATCCCATTCTCTTGGCCTCCAAGTTCGTTTTCAATGGTACAATGAGACGTCACGACTGGCAGTCTTTTTGGCTGCAGGAATTGACAGAAAGAAGATAGTTTAAATTCCCAAATACAAACCCATGATTTGATGAGGAATATTGAGAGAAAAAAACAGTTTTATTTTATAACTGCTAGCCCACCATAACAAGGTTTTGGTAACTGCTTGTAGAGGGTATAGAAAACTTATTTTACTGTTGTTTGAAATAAAGCCGAGGGGTATTTAGGCAAGAAATATTCACGAATAAGAACATCTAAACCAGCTATCGGCAAACTGCGGCCCTTTTGACTTTCTGAATGGCCCACTTAATTTAGGTACTCCAATGAGTTTTTACAGGAAGATCTTATACATCTGTTGCCTGTTTCCCCTTATAGGTCTTGTTATTCTGAACATTTTGATACCTCATTTGTCTATCTACTACTATTAGTTCACTAATTATGATTATTTATTTATTTGCGGACTCGCAGCGAATTGAACACTTACAAAAAATGGCCTTTTCAACACCCTATAAAACTGAAAAGCCATCATTTTTTTAATATGTAGACATTGTGTACTTGCTTAAATTTTATACTAAACTGAAGAACATTCATTTTTTCTATTAGGTGATATTGGTTCCAAAGACATACATCGAAAGAGGAGGTGTCAGCAATCATTTATTTATAGACATCTTTTTTTCGACCACAGTAAAAAACCGTCACACTGTAGTTTGGGCACTGTAAACACATGAAATTGAAAATTTGACATTTCCACCCAAAAAACTGACTGTTTGGACTACCTACTTAATTCCATGAGGAAAATAACGTTGTATTAAACTTCCATCTAAGAAAAAGGGAACCTTTTTTGAAGAAATGAGAAAATTCCAGGATAAGTGGACAAATGATTACTTCTTTGTTGAAGTAAAAAAAAACAGACCAAGGTCTGCACAGTCCCATATACAATATTTTTTATATATTTTGTGAACACTAATTTAAACAAATGTAAACATAAAAAATAATGTCTAATTAATTAAATTATTAATAAAATATAATTTGAAACAATTTTCTACAGCTACAGTAGCTTGTTGAGAAGACCTACAATATGAGACAGTCGTATTTATTTTTATTCAGTTTGCAGATTTTTTGTGTTATAAAACACATCTGAAAAATAATCTGTTGTTAAATCTAATCTGCAAAGTTATAAATTCGATATATGTTGTGGAAATGCATATAAAAAGACAAATCAGTGTTACTAAGCAAAATAACTGACAAGCTGATGTATTTTCAAATGATGAAACAATTTTCCTAAATGCCCAATGTGACATATTACAGATCTTGACACTAAGAGTCTGATTTTAAAAAAACAATCAGAATGTGTTCTGGTCTGTTTTATATCCCACATAATATTCCTTCAAGTAGAAATGGGTCCTGGTTCTTAAGGGTTAATGTTTGATGAACTTGCTGGAAGTTCACCTTGTATAGTAATTCAGGTATAGGAATAAAATAAGACTATCTCTGTGCTGATTGATTGATTGATTGATTGTTGTTTAACAGCACAATGACCCTTGGTGGGTCATTTACTGTCAAATTCAGTAGGTGGGGATCCCATGTCCCCATGACTAGAGACTTGAGGGGGGAGAATCCCAAATCCCTGTCACTGAGACAAATTCCACGAAGACCGGGATAAAAAGCTTCTCAGGACAAATCCTGAACATGCTAATATATCCTGTGCAACTTCTCCCAGGACGATACCTGAGCATACCACAAGGACCCCTGAAGGGCCATGGTTCTCTGAACTTGGAGGCCATGGCAGTTTCGAAGAACAGATACTACACTTTGATCTTAGCCAAAAGGCTGCAAAGCAATCGCCTCTCCAATCTGTGCCGAACAAGGCAAAGAACAGACTCCATTCAAAACCTGCGACGTTGTTCGGACAATTGTTTTTACAGTATTTGGCAACATTTGTTTCCAATTGAAAAAAGAATAACATAAAGCTCTTAAGAGATTTTTAAAAAAAGCATCTATGAAAATGGATACTGACTGGTTTTCTTGAGTCTTGCTATATTTTCTTTTGTATCCCAGAAGTGTCTATCTATTTGTGTTCCCCATAAATCTACTCTTACAATATGAGATATGTTCAAAAATATCTTAGCTTCTTAAATTACGAACGCATCTTACATCACATTTTTTCTATTTCGAGAATTGGTTTTAAAAAAAGAATGACAGTGTGACGTAAAAAAGAAAACAAATATTCCTCTTTCTTCACCTACTCTCTCTTCCTTTCCTTTCTTATGAACTCTTTGAACCTTTTCAAATTTGGCCTGAAGAAAGATTTTTTTCATAGCCAGTTGACGTTTGCCGTAGGTAAAAAACCCAAACAAACTAGCATTCCAAGAGAAATTATGAATCACCATCACCTATATATGCTTCTTTGAATTTTTCTTGTAAATTAAGCAGTGGTGGAGGTAAACTTATGTTACCTTGATGAAAATGCTATCAGTAAGGTTTGAACCATAAATGAGGCCGGACACAAACTAAGGGATCAATTTAGGAAAAACATACATTGAAAATTGAACCTCCCACTAAAAACCAATTTAGAAGGGGGAATTTAAACAATTTTCCCTACTCATTGA
>VCCN01005280.1:1922708-1934345 GCA_006491835.1 Architeuthis dux | reverse complement strand
ATTGTTGTTATTGATTTAATTAATGCGATTCTCTGATCGTGATCTGTCAAATACAAAATTTGAATACAAATACTGTACTCACTTTCAATTCCAACTATTGGCTGTTTTGTTTTCTGAAATTCCGAGACAAAAGTTCTTTCATTATTCCATAGATCTTTTAAATTACTGTATTATATGGCATGTTTGAACACATTTTCTTTTGTTCTGACCTCATTGGCTGCTTCACCCACTTTCCAGCCCCAATAACATGATATGGCCCTTTGGTCACGTACACTCAAAAACACGCAAACACACACAACCAGAGCACATTTCATTACATAAGACCCTGTGTTTTTTTTCCCCAAAAAAATGACGCAACAGGTCTGGTTAGTCAGTCAATAGAAGCCATCACGTAAACAATGTCTCTTGGCAGCATGCCGTGTTGGGGGTTACCAATTAAAATATTGGAAAAAAGGGGTGATAATGAATAAGTTACTTCTACCACCTTTTGTTTGATCACTAAAAGTCTGAATTTTCAAAAAAAGCAAGCGTGAATGCAGGATACAAATTAAGGGACCAATTTAGTATAAACTTACATTGTAAATTAAATCCCCCACTAAAAACCTATTTTGGGTGGAATTTTCAGCCCTCTAGTTCCATTGGTGTGGCCTGTACGTCAGATTTCTTCAGTTTTTAAGTAGGTCTAGCTATGTTGATGTTGACAGTTTTGATTGACGGTTTCTAAAAGGTAACCGTAATCTTTGGCCAGAACTTTATGATATAGTGCCACTGGAGGTCATTTCCAGGCTAACACCTGGGCTGAAGTGGAAGTGACCTGGTGACCCTAGGAAAGATGCATATGCGTGGGTGTCCAATAACAGGATGTTGAACACAACAAGTGTGGGCGATCGAAGCCCATAAGAAGCAGAGACTCAGAGACAGCCGGAGAGGCAGACCGCCTAGGCTGGGCTTGGAAGGCACAAGAACGGTGTCCCTGTTGGGAACAGATTGGCTCCTATTATCTCTCTCCTATTCTTCACTCTCTGCCATTGACAATGTATCTTACGAAATAAAAATATATTCGGATATTTTTATAAACAAGTTTCCTTTTTATGAATGAAGTTCAGGATTTCCCTCCCACAAATGAGAAACCCAACGACGAGACGTCTCATGTCGACAGAACATGTAAAAGAGGCTATATAACACTAGGTCTTATATTGAGGTATCTGGTAGGCTTTAGTTTTCTCTTATAGCAGTATTATTACAGGCCTTCCCTGTTGTAGCACGGTTTGCATTATAACGTGGGTGGATGGGGATGCCAAAATATTAATCTAGCTCTAAAATAGCTATATCTAGCTCCAACATAGCCAAATTGGCAACTGGTTATCACGGCTCAGTTGTAACCCAGTTGTCTTTCTTGGTTTAGGTTATTCATGTGTTCTGACAGTTATATGTCTCTATGTCTCTATGTATCTATGTCTCTATGTCTCTATGTATCTATGTATCCGGACTTCGCCCAGCCCTAACCATTCATAGTAGAAACTTGAAATTTCAGAAAATGCTGGCCAGATTTTGAAACCATCCGAAATCAAAGCTGATCAACAAAGTTCAATCATTAAACACCTTGAAAAAATACATTTTGTTACTCAAGTGAGAAAAAAAGTAGGAACTCAGTAGGTGAACTACTATTTATAAAATTTTATCTGTCCCCCCTCCATTTGGACCATGGGGACTTTTTCAAATAGCAGTTGGCTTTCTTAGACCCCAAAACCTTTTTACTACTGTCCTAGTGTTTTGTCCATGTTTTTTCTGTTATACTGTAGCCATTATATTCCATTAATATTAAAGGCTTACCTGTAAATACACTAATTTTTTTTTCTCAATGTTCCATGCTGAACATTCTTATATGCCTATGGGTCTTATATGCCATCAAATGTGGTATTAATTTTTGACTTGTGTTTCTTCCTTCTTAATTTCAGTTGCTTTTCATTGTAACTCCCAGATCGTCATTCCACAATCATTATTAAACAGCATGGATCGAGAATAAAAAAAGCCTCTAGCAACATTCAAACTCTCATCCATTATCTCCAGAAGCCTGCATCTTCTGGGACAGCTTCCCTACCAATTAATACAAGAAGATCAACCAATTACAGTAATTCACATTTAACCGAATAGCTTTCGTAGGTAGTCTCTGATTTAACATACATATACCTATAGCAGTGTTTAACCAGCATACAAAGGCTCCAAAAAGTATAAGTTTTCATTAAAAAGTATAATTAAACAACATATTTATCAGAAATTAATGCAATAATGAAATGAAAAGCCTGTCTTTTGTTCTTTATTAAAACATTAGTTTGGCATGTCGGATGCACTGTCTCTGTTGTACCTCGATGAATTCATGGTGTGCAATCTGATAAAGAACAAAAGACAGGCTTTTAATTTCATTATTGCGTTTATTTCTGGTGAATATGTTATTTAATTATACTTTTTTGGAGCCATTGTATGACTTTTGGAGCCTTTATATGCTAGTATATCTATCATTCAAAAGATTCTTCAATTTTTCAATTCTTCAAAATTCAATCAATTCTTCATTAGATCATGGTCCACCCTTTAACAAAATATTATAGTAATTATTTGAGAACTGTTGGAGATATTGTGTGGACAAACATGAGTAGTAGATATATGAAAAAATATCTATCAGTATAAAAAATTACTGTATCCACCCCAAAATTTAACCAATTTTTCCTTAGCCCATGGCCAACACTTTCCAGATTTCATTGAAATTCATTGAGAACTTTTGGAAATATTGCATGGACAGACAGACACTATACAATATATACAGTGAGTTCAAAAAGTATCCGATACATTGTAAAAAAGGTTTAACATACATTTAAAAATTGATAGAATTTAGGCCAAAATATTAATTAATTAATGTATATTATTAAAAAATATTGGAACAAGGTCAAACCATGAATAGTTATGTACAAAAATCGGGCATCTTTGGTCCAGATTCTGTCAATTTTGAAGCTTATGTCAAAACATTTTTACAATGTATCCAATGCTTTTTGCACTCAGTGTATATCTCTTCTAACTTTGTTGGCAGAGATAATAAGAAATATAAACTGTCGATTCAGACTGGAAACGCTGGTGGCTGATTGGTTAGCAGCATGAAAAATGAACCAGCGAGCCGAGTTGAAACTGAGACTGGCACTAATGCCCTTGGGAAAGGTATGAATCCGTCTCCTCTCCCCCAGCTATGGATAAAATAGCGTGTGCTGAAGCGAGTTGAGAGAGGCCACTTTGGGTGCTTTTCACCGCTAGGTCTATTTCGCAAATCGCAAACCTCGAAAAACTAGTCCAGACAGCGAAGCTTGTGATATTTGAAGCCCGGGCAGTGATTGCTGATGCCATAGCCAGCATAAGGGCACTACTTTTCATCAATTCAGAGCAATGTGCCAGTATGTTTTTATACATACACACAGGTACCTCCATAGAAAAGACAGATATTTATATTTCATTCCAGTAAATGTGAAATGAGTTAATGGATATTAACCAACCAAAAAAAAAGAAGCTGCGTAAAAGAATTATTGATTACCCTAGCCCAGCATACGCTAAAGAGAAACACTGAGCTGAAGTGTAGAGCTGCTCGCAACGGCAAAACAAGAGAAAATTGTTCGTAATTATGCACTCCATTTTTCTAAATGAATGTTATTGCTTATCCACTAATGAAATGTTTTCTTGGACGAAGAAGCGGACAGAAGACGCAAGTGATGAATAAAATGGAAGAATTTTGAAGAAAAGATGATTAGATCTTCCAAATTGCTAATGATACCTTTGATAGCTTTTGTTTCTAATTAAAAGAAAAGTTATCAAAAGAAAAGGAGAAAAACATTTCAATGAAATCAAACCTCTTCAAATTGTTTGATTTTTTTTTCTTTGAGATTTATTCAACATACTTTTTGAGAACTCAAACATTTAGAATCACTTGAATTAAAAATCGATTAAAACTCATTTCTAAAGAAAAAGGGCAAAAGAAATTTGTTTGAGATAACAAGATGGAACTGTATGGTTTGTACTAATACAGGCCTCCCCCATCATATCGCGGGTGTTGGGCTTCAAGAAAGCCAACCGTGTTATAACCGAACCACGATCAATTTAGTTAATATTTTGGGTCTACCATACACCCGCATTATAACGATCCATATTATAACAGGGGCCTGTATTCTCATCCTTACTCTTATTATATTTCGGTCAATCTGTTCTCCAGTCTTCTTTAGGTGTAGAATTCATCTGTTATGGGGTTTTCCTTTGAGATAGCTATTGTTAATCACTGCTACCCACAACAGACCAGTTTAAACATTGTTGCTGGATTTAGGTTATTCATGTGTTCTGACATTTATATGTATCTATGTATCCAGACTTCGCCCATCCCTAACCATTCATAATAGAAACTTTAAATTTCAGAAAGTACTGGCTAGATTTTGAAACCATCAGAACAAAGATCAATCACTAAACACCTTGAAAAAAAAAACAGAAAGTGAATCAAATGTGTTGAACAATCACTTTTGTGGGGATTTGGGGGCCCAGGTGCTTGACCCCTTGGGGAGGGCCCTCTCCAACATTTAGTGAGATTTGTCAGTAGAAATGCAGTAGCTGAACTACTCTCATGTCGACAGAACATGTAAAAGAGGTTATATAACACTAGGTCTTATATTTAGGTATCTGGTAGGCTTTAGTTTTCTCTTACAGCAGGATTATTACAGGCTTTCCCTGTTGTAGCACGGTTTGCATTATAACGCGGGTGGATAGGAGACACCAAAATATTAATCTAGCTCCAAAATAGCTATATCTAGCCAAATTGGCAACTGGTTCTCATGGCTCAGTTGTAACGCAGTTGGCTTTCTTGGTTTAGATTATTCATGTGTTCTGACATGTATTTCAGAAAATGCTGGCCATATTTTGAAACCATCAGAAATCAAATCTGATCAGCAAAGTTCAATCACTAAACACCTTGAAAAAATACAGAAAGTCAATCACTTTGTTACTCAAGAGAAAAAAAAAAAGTGTTGGACAATCGCTTTTGTGTGGATTTGGGGGCCCTGCAGCTTGACCCGTTGGGGAGGGCCCTCTCCAACATTTAGTGAGATTTGTCAGTAGAAACGCAGTAGATGAAATACTATTTATAAAATTTTAGGAGTCCCCCCTCGATTGGGAGCACCGAGGACGTTTTCAAATAGCCACCCCTCAGCTACACCTCGGCTTAAAATGAGAAAAGTATCAGACATTCACTTTCGACAAATGAAAGAATAAACGTCTTGGTAATAAAACTGTCATTTTCCCAAGCCTCTTCAATCAGTCAGTGGGGATAGAAGTGATTACCGTTTGACAAAACGGTTCAATAATTTCTGAGAAAATTGTATTTTGGACCAAAATATCAATGATTTTTCGCAACAAATAATCGCAGCCAAATATCTTCTTGGCCCGAGTTGGGTGATGATAAAGTAATTGCATTCCTCACATTATTATTTTTTTCTTTTTTCTTCTTTTTCATCATTTTCCATTTTCCCCCCAGTCAATTTCTGTTTTTCCCCATTTAGAGTAACTCTTTTGAATTGGAGGCTGTTTCAGTGTCTAAATCAGTGATACCCAAAGTGGGTGCCACGTTTAGTTCCCACAGGCACCGCAGGTTATTCAAAAATTGTAATAATTCCAGGCGATCGTAATTCTCCGTTAAGCTCTCTGCCCCATGAGGAGCATAGGCCACCAACAATCATCGATGTTACTGTAACAAACTGTTTTTTCCAGTCTAGAGTTGTTAGCCCTAGACCAACACCCTCAACCTCGGCACCTGGTATTCCTAGATGGTCACCCATCTAGGTAATGACTAGGCTCTATGTTGCTTAACTTCAACACAATTTGACAGTATTAAAAATCAGTGATTCCCAAAGTGCGCACGACAGCTCCCCGGAGTGCCGCAGTTAGCTCCCAGGGGCATTGATATTTGAAAATTATAATAATTCCAGGCAATCGTAATTCTGCTTAGGAAGAAAATAGTAACCCCACAGGAGAGTTTCTGTTCACGTATACGCAGTAGGGTCCCCTCTAATTTACCAAATTACATCAAGGCAACGCAACCGGTTCTTGAGATATTCAAAATGGCTGGATGCTTTACAGACAGACCATGTATATTTATTCTCTTTGGAAGCAGATAAATGCAAGGCCTCAGAGAGGGGGGAGGGTTGCAGCCGGTGCATTGCACCAAGGCCTGCGGGTCCAAAGGGGGCCCGAGAGATTTAAAGAGGGCCCGAGAGTTAAACTTCTAAGTTAATACAATGCGCCTATTAATAAAATGGGTTGACTATTGTTCACCGTTGAGTGAATATAGTATGGCATGTTAACAGGGTTATATAAGCAGATGAAAACAGGATAGCTAAAGAACGAGGGTGTTTGTTCCGTGAGTGTGTGGTGGGCCACGAAAACAGCTTTGCACTGCCATATATAATTCCTCTGAGGCCCTGGATAAATGTTTTTCAAGGTAATCGGCAAATTTAGTTGTAAACAACCATTCTTCCACGGGTTTATAATCAATTCATCTTCAAAGAAGATCATATTCGTAAGAAATTTTCATTGAAAACCAATAAAAACAACAGCTCTGGTTATTCCCTCAATAGAAACCATCACATGACCGACATCTTTTGTCAGCATGTCCTGTTGGGGATGATCAATTAAAAAATTTGAATCATTGCTTTTTAGCACCGGAATTGACAAAAGAGTAAAGCAGAAACAAATTAATCAACAAAATTTACCACAGAACCAGTAAATAAACTAGCATTCCAAGGGAAATTATGTATCAGCACCACCCATACATGCAGTGTTGGGGGTGATCAATTAAAAAATTGGAAAAAGGGGTGATCAACGAATAAGTTACTTCTCTCACCTTTTGTTAGGCAATGATCACTTAAAAAAAGTCTGAATTTAAAAAAAAAACCCAAAAAACAAGCATGAATGCCAACACAGACCAAGGTATTAATTTAGCATAAATTTACATTGTAAATTGAACCCACCGCTAAAAACATTATGGGGAAAAGTTTCAATTCAATTTTTAAAAATAAGGAGTAAATGTTTAAATTTTCAGCCCCTCTAGTTGCAATGGTGAAGCCTGTAGCATGATATATACATACATAGCCAATCCAGCCAGACCAACTTGAAAACTGAAGAAACCTATTTGGACAGTTTTAGTTGACTGTTTCTAAAAAGCTGCATGCCAAATTTTATTTACATTTAAAATCATACACTTAGAAAAGAGAAAAAAGTGATAAATTACAGATCTTTTATTAACAAAGGGGATTTTTTTTGTTGTGGATTTCTATTTGATTTTCTTTTCAAAAACATGGAATGGAACTTCTTTAGCCTTTAAAAATCAAAGCTGAAAAATCTTTTTAATTCGCACGAAACATTCAATTTTGAATACGAAAAAGATACCACAACACCAAATCAATATAAAGAGCAACGGGTGAGGGGCAGGGGACAGTGCTTAAGTATATATTTTAACATTCCTAGTATTTTTAACTTTCCAGAAATAAACATTAAATAACTGAGCAAAACTAGAAAGCACTCACAGAGTGTATGCCTCTGTGAACGCCATTGTTAGGGAAATTATCTGTACATGGATCGACCTCAAAATTAATCACCCTTCCACAAAATTTCATTGAAATTCATTGAGAACTTTTAGACAGTGTGGACAGACATGAAATTTTGGCAATATTATGCTGTGTGGACATAACTATGATGTAGGGGAAGTAATCACTTCTTCTAGAGCCTATTTCCCACTCTTCCACAAAATTACATTGAAATTCATTGAGAACTTTTAGAAATATTATGTGGTATGTACATATAACTACAACGTAGGGGAGGTAATTGTGCATGGATCCACCACAAAATTCAATCAGCCATCCACAAAATTCCATTGAAATTCATTGAGAACTTTTAGACATTGTGGCAGACATGAAATTTTGGCAGTGTTATGCTGTGTGGACGTAACTATGACATAACGAAAGTAATTGTGCATGGATCCACGCTAAAATTTAACCATTTCTCCCGGAGCCTATTTTCCACTCTTCCACAAAATTTCATTGATATTCATTGAGAAATTTTAGCAATATTATGTGGTATGTACATATAACTACAACGTAGGGGAGGTAATTGTGCACGGATCCGCCACAAAATTCAATCATCCATCCACAAAATTTCAATGAGAACTTTTAGAGATATGAAATTTTAGCAATATTATGTGGTGTGGACATATAACTACGACATAGGGGAAGTAATTGTGTATGGATTCACTGCAAAATTTAATCACTTCTTCTGGAGCCTATTATCCACTCTTCTACAAAATTGGAATATGTTGAGAACTTTTGGAGATATCATGTGAACAGCCATGAGCATATACATAAATGTATGTTTGTTGTGTGGATGTAAGCGAATCCGACAGAATGGTAGATGTGATTAGACAATGCGGAAAAGAAAGATTGAGAAAAGCATGTTACATCTCAAACATATTTATTATCATAAAGATAAACCTTTATGAATTTCGTCGTTGCGAAAGACTTCATCAAAAGAATCTAGGAAAAAAACCCAGAAAAATTACTGGATTCGCCCCAAATTTAACCAACTCTTTCTTACCCCAAGGCCTACCCTTCCACAAAATCTCACTGAAATTCATTGAGTACTTTTAGAGATACCTTGTGAATAGACTGAAAGACAGATGCGACCGAATACATATTACCTTTGTCAAAAAAGTTTGAGAGGTATAAGGGGCAATGTAAGTTTATGCTAAATTGGTCACTAGTTTGTGCCTGCTTGTTTTTTGAAAATTCAGACATTTTTAGTGATCACAGCCCAACAAAAGGCGAGAGAAGTAACTTATTCATTGATCACCCCTTTTTCAAACTTTTTAATTGATCGCCCCCAACACAGCATATATGGGTGGCAGTGATTCGTAATTTCCCTTAGAATGCTAGTTTATTTATTGGTTCGGTAGTAAATTTTGTCGATTCATTTTTTCTACTTCACTCTTTTTTTCTAGACATAACGAGCAAATGTTTAAATTTTCAGCCCTCTAGTTCATGCTAGATACATACATATCCATCCAGTCAGACCAACTTGAAAACTAAAGAAACCTATTTTGACTGTTTTAGTTGATTGTTTCTAAAAGGCTGCATGCCAAATATTATTCTAGTGCTGAATCACATATTCCTTTCTTGTTTTAAAGGTTTGTAATTTGGGAGGGTTTTTTTCAGGTCTTTATTTGTAAAAATAATTTTTTTCTATTTGGACCCCACCCTACTCAAAATCCTGGATCTGGCCCTGTCAGGAATTGAAAAAAAGAATATGTCAAGTCCTTGAAGAAGTCAACTTTCCAGCAATCGTATTTTTGACAGGGATCATCTGACTTGACCCTTTCTCTACTGCCAGCACAAAAGGGATTCAGAAGAGAACAAAATGGCAGTTCCATACAAAGAAAGTCTTCAAATCCCTTTTTTTTAAAAATTGTTTTTATAGGAAAGCCTGCAAAACAGAAAACTATTTTTATAATAATGATGATAATAATGATTAACAGAGTGATTTTTTTCTTCTCTTTCTATGTCCGTAACAATGGATTCTTCCACTTAAAGGGAACAATTTAGCTAAGTGATCATTGCAAGTTTCAAGTCTGGTCAAGACCAGGACTTTATAACTTACAAGTTTTTATGACCACCCCCTTGACAGGATGCAAGTTCTCCGAAGGGATACCTCCACCCTAATAACACAGAGTGTACATGGAAATTTGTTCTAATGAAGAATTTACCACACTCTTTGCTCCTACCGAGAAACGAACCTGGGACCTTCTGCTTGTGAAGTAGACGTGCTAACCTTACACTATCCGAGCGGTCTATAAAGGCGGCGGGTCCCCAAAATCAAATTCTGTTTAGGGCCCCCATAAAGGCCTGGGGTCTAATTTTGGTTGTTATATATGTTATTATGGACACAACGTTTCGGCCATGTACCCTCCAGATTTCTTTAGGTGCCTGATTTGCTATTATTGGCTGTCCATGCTAGGGGATATTAGTTGATTAGTGCATTATTTTGTCCCTGTGATGCCATTTTTTGTCTGTTCCTGCTGAACCAGAGTATATACGAATTTCACTGCCTGATCCAGATATTGAACTCATGACCACCAGGTAACTGCAACACTATTAACCAATGCTTATATCCACTCGGTTACTGTCTTGAAAACATCAGGTGGTGTAATTTGGAGGCTTTATACAGGCCTCCCCTGTTATAATGAGGTTCAAGGTTCAAATTATAACGCAGGTGGGAGGTAGACACCAAAATATTAATCTAGTTTCAAAAGAGCTAGATTTAGCTCCAAAATAGCTAAATTGAGCACGGCTCGGTTATAACACGGTTTTTGCTTTCTTGGACCCAACACCCACGTTATAACCGGTTTCATTATAGCACAGTTCGAATTATAACACAGGTAGATGGTGGACACCAAAATATTAATCTAGCTCCAAAATAGCTAAATTGATCACAGATCTGTTATAATGAAGTTTTGGCTTTCTTGGACCCCAACAACCAAGTTATAACCTGGTTCATTATATTGCAGTTCAAATTACAACACAGGTAGATGGTGGACACCAAAATATTAATCTAGCTCCAAAATAGCTAAATTGATCACAGCTCAGTTATAACGCAGTGTTGGCTTTTTTTAACCACAACACCCACGTTATAACAGGGGAGGCCTGTATTCAATCTCAGATGGTTCAACGTTTGTTATCACATCGGGTTCGTGCCATTCTGATAGGTTTTTGTCTGATTTTTTTAGATGAGGAATTTTCATTATTATATATTGATTTATTCTAACTATTGTTCTCACCTTGGTTGTTATAGATATTGTTATAGACATAACGTCTCGGCCATGTCTATAACAACATCTACAACAATCAAGATGAGAACAATAGTTCGAATAAATCAATATATTACAAAACTTATTTGTATAGACGCTATGTGACCACTCCTTGCGGAAAGGGTTCCAGATTGTTAATTTTAGATGACACTCTTTTAATCTTAATCTTTGCACCAAATAACGTTTGAGCTTGAAATCAAAGGCCTAGCTGGGGGAGACTGTGGGGGCGGTGATTTTAAATTGTCCCCAGGGCCCTCAATGCAGGTGGGCCACCAAAAAGCTTTAAGAAGAGTAGCGCAAATACTGCATTTCTACATTTCATACATTATACAATAATAAATCTCACTAAATGTTGAAGGGGGCCCACTCAAGAAGCCAAGACCCCCCTTCAGACCGGGGGCCCTCAAATCTCTAGTTACGTCACTGCCTTTAATAATTTTTTGTTCTATATCCGATACTAGCTTCGTAAGCATGGCAGGTTTCATTAATTCTCACTAAATCAGTGGTTTCCAACCTTTTCATTACCAAGGAACCCGTTTATTTAAATGCATTTTCATATGGGCCCCAAGGCTTTTTGAAAGGTCTGATTACTCAACAAGTTCACGGGCTTTTGAAAGGTCAGCCCATGGAACCCAGTAATACCTTTGTGGATACTCAGGGGTCTGTAGCTCCCAGGTTGGCAACCACTGCACTGAATGTTGGGTGGGGGG
>VCCN01005280.1:1831145-1842955 GCA_006491835.1 Architeuthis dux | reverse complement strand
TTTTTATGCAGGTGTTCCTTGAGATATGAAAGTTATTTCAAAAGGTTCCTGTCTAAAAAGGTTGAGAAAGGCTTCAGGATTTCCATTGTGCCCTGTTTATTCAAGTCCCATTTTCATTCTCTTCTTGTTTTGTTGGGTTGTACACCCCATCAGCAGTTAAAACCTTGTATCCCGAAAGGAGACAGGGTTCTATTTTGAGTAAACAAAACAAACAATAAATACTTAGTCCCTATTCTTATTTCCCTAAGAGTTATATTGTTAGCCGCATAACAATCAGAAACAGAAATAGGAATTATACAAAATGGAGAATTAGTATTATTGACAATTTTTCTGTTTTTGGGAGAGAGAGAGAGAAAGAAAACATGTTTAGATTTTTATGTGTTTGCACGCATGAATTTCTAAAAACACACACACTCACATATATAAAAGGTGCTACCCAAAAGTTGGTGGAATTTGACCATGAAAAACATTTTCTAATTCTAACATCTAAATCTTCACCGACTCCATCAAAATAATATCCTCCGGCATGTATACAATTATCTCACAAAGGTCTGTACTATATGATTGTGCCTAAGCTTTATCATATGTATGTTATTAACAGTGACAATGTCGAAAAACAAATTGTCTGTAAAATAAACCGTTTATTTACATGTTTCGCTGGTTACAGCTCTGTTTCATTTGTATTTAATTATAATAATAAATGCATTTATAGAAAGCGCCCTTCTTTATCGGGAATCTCAATACTTAAGTCCCCACTGGACAAAAGCGCTTGATAACATGAAAACAATTGCAGTAAAAAATATAAGGCCTATTAAAGAAGAGTAAGTCAATAAATTTTTTTTAAAACCACAGGGCAGGAGCTACAGTTACGAAGTGTATTTATTTACTGAGTTCATGAACCCTGACAAAATACCTTGAAAGACTGAGATTTCTCGTGATATTAGTAATTAATTTTGTGTATGTACTGTCATGTTGTTGGTGTGAAATAACAAAGTGTTCACAAGTTCAACTCCAAGGGGGTTTAAAAAAAAAAAAAAGTTCACAAGTTTGATGCCAAAGTGAAAAGTTTACAAGCCTTCTTTTTTTTTTAAAGCCAAATGATTCTTCTTCAGCCAAATATGAGGAGAGAAATCCAAGTCACAATCTTGTCAGCCATTTTATTTCATCCACATTTAATAGGGGTATAAATTAGATAAGAAACAAAATAATAGCAGGCTAGGCTATAGAGCATGTCAGCCGAGTACCAAAATGTCAGGGCCCCTAGGCTATCAGCAATATGGGGCCCTCCATCTTGCCCCCCGTTTCATGTATAATTTTAAGTAATACAATCTGTCAATTGTGTGAATAAAGTGGATTGTTATGTGATAATGTGTAATACATTCATCCCATTTTTTTTTTGAAGAAGGAATTATTATCATTATCATTCCTCCTCCATATAGTGAGCGCTCAGACTTCACATCAGGGAATGTTTTTATTTAAATCTGTTCATATTTATCATAACAAGAACCTTAAAATGCAACAAAGGACATACTCACAGATCCAATTTATTCACACTCATACATATTTACAATGACCACACTCAACGGCACACTCTTCAAACCAATATGGCGCCTGTCTCCTAGAACATAAACAGTGGCGTCTTACCGGAAGTTGATAAGCGCTCTCCTGCCTAAGGGGAAAAACTCATTACAGAAAATGAGAATACTTAGTTAACAGCACTTCCCCTCTTCTTTTTTACTGAGGTGTGCATATAATTTTTAATAATAAAAATGTTTTGTGTCCAACTAAATACTTAAAAAATAAACATATTTTGATGAAACTAAATTAAATTTTGTTTTTATTTAATTAAAAATGTACCATTTTTCCTACCTGGATTGTTTTTTTTCTTTTTTTTGTCTTTATTTAAAGTGAAATTTCACATTGATTTGAATAAATTAATTTTTTTTTTAATTCGACTAAAAATGTACTATTCTTCTACCTAGAATGGATTTCTTTCTTTTTTTTGTCTTCATTTTTTAAAATGAAATTTGATATTAGAAATGGTTCTCTTCTTCCCTTCTGTGAGTGGAGTCTATTTTCTTATTCACCCTTAGTGGAGTCTGTTTTCTTTATTCATACTTTCTGTGCATCGATCCTACTTAATGCAGTGGTCTCATCTAAAAACAAATGAAATGTAATGAAGCTTTTGGAATATTTTTAATCAATACTCTTCAATATAAGCTTTCATGCTAATTTTGGATTTAAGCTCAAAGTGCATATTTCCACAACAGGAATCGTACACAAGGGCGTACCTACAGAAAATAGCACCTAAGACAATCACTGAATGGCAACCCCTGTCCAAACATCTGACACAGTGACATCCATCTTTTAGATAACTTTACCATAATATTAGCTCAAAGTGCAAACGAAGCTCATTAATCTTTTAATTTATAAATTATGGCAGTACATGAAAATTATGGGAGCCGGCAGATTCACCGACAACAATTCACAACAGCAAATTACCGACATTTATCGAGATGTATAATTCATTGAGATACAATTCACCGACATACATATTTACAGAGATCTTTAAACTTACAAAAAGGTTAAGAATTAAAAAGAATTTACTGGAACAAAAATATATTAAAGATTTAGCAACCGTTCAGCGGAGAGCCCATGCATCTCTGTTTCTAAACATGAAAAATGTAATAAATTGAAAATAGATTTGAAAATGAAAAATATTTGTTTAAAATAATTATAAAAAGGTGTAAACGGTTTTTAAAGTATAATTAAATCAGCAAATTACCAACATTTATTGTGATGCAAATTTCATTGAGATACAATTCACCGACATACATATTTACCAAGATCTTTAAACTTACAAAAAGGTTAAGAATTAAAACAAATTTATTGGAACAAAAATATATTAAAGATTTAGCTATCGTTCAGCAGAGGGCGGGCCCATGTTGTTTTCAGCTATTTATATACTTCTCAAACTTTTGAGGAAAAAGCGATACGTGATGAGAAAAAAGTTAAAAACTTGTACAAGAATTATTTTTATTGTAGAAATATTTATCCCATTATTCGTAAAAAAATGAATGGAAAATCTTTCAATCTACAAATTATATTTTTCATGTTTAGAAATGGAGATGTTTGTCTTTGTCGGTGAATATGCCATGACCTGAAAATTACAACTCCCTACTTTGCACAGGAGAATGGTCTTACTGTCAGTTGGTACTTTGCAGTCGTACTGCGAGGTAGCTCCCAGTACTGTATTTTTGCCTAATAATTTATATTAATGATTTAACAATCTGGCCACCCCAGTGCTTCTCACCCATGACAATCAAAGACTGATTATACATCTGAAGAAAATTCTTATTTAACTACCCGAGGATGGCTTGTCTGAGTTTAATAGAAACGACTCAGTGGTGCCCCAGGCACGTGCCATACCTACCACAGATAATGCACCAAACATTACTGGACTTATTTCACTAAAAACAAGCAGCCATGCTGATATTAAATCCTTACTCTTAGCTTAAGATCATAATATTGTAAAAAACAAATAATTTCCATAAAGTATTGAATTGTTCAGGAGGGCAGGGGTCTCTCCTTATGGGATTTAAACCCGACTGGAACTTTCAACCTGGCTGTCGTATATGGAGCTAAAATTAATTAAAGTAAAATGTTAACTTGTTCTGGGGGACTGTGGTCTCTCCTCAGAGATTTAAACCCAACCGCAGCCTTCATCCTGGAGGTTGGGTGGGATCTAAAATAAATTGTTATGTAACGAATAAACCCAAGTGTTAACTGTAGGATATCAACATTTCTTTCTCACTAATTTATTTTACTAATTGACTAAAAGTAATTATTGTATTTTTATATATTTTTAAATGTTGACTATTATAATATTATGTATTGAGATGACCAGGGATATATTACATGTAAAAAAATAAATTGTTTGAATGTGTGCCATGATTTGAGGGAACAAGTTCAATATGACCCATAGTTCTTTCCAAAGTCATGACCAGGGATCGATCTTATAATTCCGGGGTACCCCCCTCTATATTCATTATCCAAACCATGTTTCCCTTATTCCTCTTGCAAATCCTTTTATAATTCCAGTTATTTTGGGGTACCCGCTTGTATATTCATTATCCAAACCATTTTTCTGGCAAATGTTCCTATGTTTTCGCCATTTGGTCTATCTGTCCTGGCTCCTTGTTTGGAACATCCGACAACTGCAGCGAGATGCTGGCCCTCCCCAATGCAGCAAATCTCTTTTACGATCATCTTTCTTCCGGAACATTTCCCATTTTAATATTAATAGGCCTGGTTAGTCACTCAATAGAAACCGTCACATGATTTTTTAGCAGTATGACTTGTTGGGGGTGATCAATTAAAAAGTTGGAAAAAGAGGTGATCAATGAATAAGTTATTGCCTTTTGTTGGACGGTGATAACTAGAAAAGTATGAATTTTCAAAAAAAAAAGAGTGAACGCTGCTGGACACAAACTAAGGGGCTAATTTAAGATAAATTTACATTGTAAATTGAACCACCACTAAAAACCTATTGCTGAGGAAATTTTTTTATAAAAAACAGAAAAAAAAAAAAAAACACTTTTTTCTAGACATAAAAAGTAAATGCTTAAAATTTCAGCCAATTAGGTCCATTTGTGCAGCCTGTACGCATGACATACAGATATATAGCCAGCCAGCCAGAACTACTCAAAAACTCAAGAAACCTATATTGACAGTTTTGGTTAATGGTTTTTGGTTGACAGTTTCTAATATGTAATCATGGTTAATGTGTATTGATTTCTTTTTATTACAAGGTTTGTTTTTGATTTGTAACAATTTTTATTTTTCTTAAAAGATTTTATTTGGTTAATGTTGTTTGAGGAATATTGCCAAATCTACTCGTGGGGAATTGTTTCTCTTGTGAACAGAGTATAATTCTGAAAAGTAACAACCCGTGTCTCTCCTTTTTTTTCTCTGAAAATAGTTCGCAAGAACATCATTAAAATGATTGATAAGTCTTATAGACCGAATCATTTTAATGTCCCTTGTGCATAGGTGATTGTCGTTCGTTCTTTTCCTTCCATCAATTCTAAATATCCTTTCATTGGTTTTCCATTCAATTCCAATAGCCAACATATTGATAGTTATTTAATACATTTAGATGTAAACAGAGCCGAATTTAACATTGATGGGGTCCAGTGCATAGCTTTTCTTCGAGGCCCTTCAATTTGTGTGTTTGTTAGCTATTATTTTCAAACAAATCAAAACAAAAATGAAATAATAAAATCATGATGTTTAATTTAATGTCCTTTATGGATCAATAATCTATCTCTATGCAACATAATAAATCCTCGAGCAAATTGAAACACATTTATAATGAAATGAAACTGTCAAATAAAAAATATTTTTTCAAGAGATTTTTTTGGGGAGTGCGGTGGGCCTTAATATCTTTGGGGCCCTGTGAAGCTGTACTGTTTGCCCCTGCATAAGTACGGCCCAGGATGCAAACCAGTCAAAAACATTGCTTGTTAATGGACTCCAGATCTTTGGCTGAATATAATATACACATCGAATACTCTTTGTGTGTGTTATAATGGTTGGACTATTTCCCTCGTCTATGCTGTCATTTCTTTCCCAACATTTAGTCCGTGTACTCTCCGACCTTCTTCGGGTGTTCTTTGTTTTCATTCTGCCTTCTTCCGTCTGATACTGTTAAAAAACCGTCAAACAAAACTGTCAAAATAGGTTTCTTTCAGTTTTCAAGTTATGTATGTATCATATGTACAGGATGCACCAATGGAGCTAGAGGGCTGAAAATGTTAAGATTTACTCCTTATTATGTCTAGGAAAAACGTTTTTTATTAATGTTTTAAACGCCACCCCAATAGGTTTTTAGTGGGTGGTTCAATTTGCAATGTAAGTTTATGCTAAATTGATCCCTCATGCTTGTTTTTTTTAAAATTCATATATGTTTAGTGATCACTGCCCAATAAAAAGGTGAGAGAAGTAATTTATCCATTGATCACTCCATTTCCAATTTTTAATTGATCATCCCCAACACAGTATGCTGCCAGACCTGTTTACTCTTCAAGGAAATAAGTGCAGCAGATGCTAGGCAATGGATCAATGAAGCTCATGATAATGATACAGTAGGTGCAAGCACGTGGTCAGAAATGGTTTGGAAAGTTGTTTTTTTTAAAATGACAATTTTGAGCTTGAGGATCTCAAAACATAAACTGATGATTTGGTGGAACCTTCGAAGGAAGATGAAACACAAACAGGATGCAGAAATACAGGTTTGGTGAGTCACTCAATAGAAACTGTCAGAGGACCAATATCTTTTGGTGTTTTACCTGGGCTTGAAAACCACTCACTAGCACCAGTGGGAAATACTTGATTTCATCTAATAAACAGATGCAATATATTTACTAAACTTAGATTAGTATAAATCCCATAAGAACCCACTGTGACACCAGTGTAAAATACAATTCAATTGATCTGCACAGTCTCTTATATAATATTATATTTTATCCTTGATCTTAACTCATGAAGTGTACTACGTGTCACATACAATTTAATTGATCTGCACAGTCTCTTATATAATATCATATCCTCGATTTTAACTCATGAAGTGTACTAAGTGACATCTAATGAACATCCTGGTGCAGTCATGTGACTGTGTGTCAATTTGCCTACCCATAATCCCACATAATGTTCCTTCAAGTAGAAATGGGTCTGGGTTCTTATGGGATAACACATGGCCAGATTTTTTTTTTGGTGGGGGGATATGGGGATATAAAGATTGTGTTATGCCAGTCTTCCAAGTGAGGAGGACATGCCTGCCTAGAAAATCAGCATTCACAATCCTGACTTACCAACAATGTCCTTTGGGACCAGTGAAAAATAGTTAACTTTTTCAAATCACGAAACAGGCCAAGAACAGAGCCGGCGAAAGGGTTTCATGCACCCTAGGCAAGACTTAGAATTTACACTCCCCGGTTGTTTTCTAATGACTATTTTTTCAGTTTGGAGTGCACTGCTATGACCTTTGTGCCATAGGCGACTGCCTAAGTTCTTCTAATGAACGTGCCGGTCCTGTCCAAGAGGTTTATTTGAATCATTGTTTTTCAGATTAAAAGAATTATGGCTAGCAGATCTGGTTAGACACTCAATAGAAACCATTATGTGATCAATGTCTTTTTGCAGCATTCCGCGTTGGGGGTGATCAATTAAAAAATTGGAAAAAAGAGGGATCAATGAATAAGTTACTTCTCTCACCTTTTGTTGGGTAGAGATCACTAAAAAGTCTGACTTTTCAAAAACAAGCATGACTGCTGCTGGACACAAACTGAGGGACCAATTTTGCATAAACTTACATTGTAAATTGACACTAAAAACTGATTTTGGTTGGAAATTTTTTAAAAAAAATTTTAAAAAATGCTTTTTCTAGACAATAAGGAGTAAATGTTTAAATGTTCATCTCTCTAGCTCTATTGGTGCAGCCTGTACACGCAACACATACATAGATAGCCAGACCCACTTTAAAACTGGAGAAACCTATGTTGATGCTGACAGTTTTGGTTGACGTTTTCTTTAAAAATAAAAACCCAGAAAAAACAATAATTCCTGATGAAATCGATACAAAAGTCAATGGAGTTTCCTTTGGTCATCTGTTATGTTTGAATCTAATAACATTTTGATTAGCCATTCTGTGGACCTTTTAAATTAATGCGGTTTGGAGTCATTGTGAATTCATGAATTCACTTTTAACTTCATTGTTTCAACAAATACATAATCAATACTGTAGCATTTGATTTGTTAATACAACAATGGATGTAAGTGTTGGAAAAGAGGGGGGGAAGAGGTGACTAAAATTTGGAGAGACAAAGTGAAAAAGATTTGTCGTCTCATGGGGGAAAAGATTCATCGAAATATAGGGGAAAAGATTCATCGAAATAGAGGGAAAAAGATTCAATGAAATATAGGGGAAAAGATTCATCGAAATATAGGGGAAAAGATTCATCGAATTATAGAGAAAAGATTCATTGAAATATAGGGAAAAAGATTCATTGAAATATAGGGGAAAAGATTCATTGAAATATAGGGGAAAAGATTCATTGAAATATAGGGAAAAAGATTCATTGAAATATAGGGAAAAAGATTCATTGAAATATAGGGAAAAAGATTCATTGAATTATAGGGGGAAAATTCATTGATCAAAAGAAAAAGAATATGATAATAGCTAAGTAATTGCCATGTTCTTTTACTCCAAAAGACATTCATTAAATTCCACTCATTCAAAATATGAACAAATTAAAATTAGAGGAAAACCAAAAAGACAATTTTTTAGAAACCATCAACCAAAACTGTCAACATAGGTTTCTTCAGTTTTCAAGCTGGTCTGGCTGGCTATGTATGTATGTATGTATAACGCATACAGCCTGCACCAAATGGAGTAGAGGGCAGAAAATTTAAACATTTACTCCTTATTATGTCTTCTTTTATGCCCCCCAAATAGGTTTTCAGTGGGGGGTTCATTTTACAATCTAAGTTCATGCTAAATTGATCCCAAGTTTGTGCCTGGCTGCGTTCACATTTTTTATTTTGAAAATTCAGACTTTTTAGTGATTCAACAAAAGGCGAGAGAAGTAACTTATTCAATGACCACCCCTTTTTCCAATTCTTTTAATTGATCATCCCAACACAGCATGCTGCCAATAGACATTGGTCACGTGACGGTTTCTATTGAGTCACTAACCAGACCTGTATAAGTTTCATTGTTGTTCCATGTTACAGTGAAAATGTGTGATAAAAATTTACATATACCTTGGCTGACGATTCAATGCTTTCACCCAGGGGGAACATAAAAGTGATAGGATTTATATAAAATGAAAAGATATAGTTCTTAAATGAGCAAATATTAGGCTTGTCAACCAACCATAGAAATTAAGCATTCAAAGAATTATTTATTCAGTCAAAAAGGTCTTACATGTTCTTTACTTTTCCCAGAATTCCTTGCCAGAGAATATTGGTAACTGCAAGCCTGGTTATGTATTTGGTGATACAATGACTAACAAGTATTTCTTTTTCAAATCTCTATTGTAAATATGGACTTTTTGTATTTTCCCAAACCGGATGGTCTCACAGAAATTGATCCAACTTTTAATTACTCCGAGTTGTTGTAGTGATTAAAGAGAGTTTTAGTTTTTAGTTACATTAAGATGCTTCCGTATTATTTTCACAACCTAAAGTGCATTTTTAATCTCTCTAAATGCATCCAGGCTTTCATTAAATTGAAAAAATATATTTTTTTAAAAAAGAAAAGAAAACAGTTCCAAAATAAAATTTTAAAAAATCTTCATAAAAATAGAAGCTTTAACAAAACAGAATATTGATTAAAACACAGCTGAGAAATACAAGGACCTGGAAAATAAATAATCGAAAAAGCTTCCCTTCACTGTTTTGTATCAATATAGGATTCAGGCTTTGCTTTTATGTATTTATTAGAAACCGTCAACATAGGTTTCTTCAGTTTTCAAGTTGGTCTGGCTGGCTATGTATGTATATTGCATACAGGCCAAGCTATAAGACTTTAAATTTAAATATACTCCTTATTATGTCTACAAAAAACGTTTTTGTTTTTTGAAAATTCCCCTAGTTTTTAGTGCATCTTTTTAAAAACATTTTGTTTAACTCTTAAACTCATATCCATTGTTGTTCCATGTTCCAGTGAAAAGGAGTGATAAAAATTTACATCTACCTTTGCTGACGAAAATTAGGCTTGTCAACCAACGATAGAAATTAAGCATTCAAAGAATTATTTATTCAGTCAAAGTGGTCTTACATGTTCCATACTTTTCCCAGGATTCCTTGCCAGAGAATATTGGTAACTGTAAGCCTGGTTATGTATTCGTTGATACAGTAGACTCCTGTTATAAGGCACCCTTAGGGATTTAGGTGTATAATTATAACAAATTTGTCGGCACCCTCAGGGATTTAAGTATGTTGCTTTAACAAATTTTCCTTTATAACGGGTGGATTTAAAGAAGGGCATACATCCAATGCATCCTTAGAAGAAATTAAGCGTTTATAGAATTATTTATTCAGTCAAAAAGGTCTTACATCTTTTTAAAAACATTTTGTTTAATTTTTAAAATCATATTAGGGAATTTAAATGTTAAATCCAGGGGAGTAACTTCTGATGAAGTTACCTCCCTTTCACTTTTTAGTAAGTTTTTATTTTTTATTTTTTATTTTTTATTTAATTCAATTCACAAAAGAGTTCCATTTTTTTTTGTTTACTCTATTTATTGAAGAGTTCCACAGCTGTTTCAAGCTGTTCATGAATCTAAGAGTTAAGAGAGACAAATCATGTAATGGTGAAGAGGTCGGGGTGGAGGCACCCACCATGTTTACTTGATTCCCAAGAATGGATTGACACCATTTTTTCTTCCAAAGACTTCAAAGCAGGAAAACTTTTCCAGAGAGGTCATTGAGTTTATTCAAACCGTTGTTTTCAGCTCAGAAGAAGTACAGTTAATAACCCTGTGCAACCTTTTTTTAACTTTGTTTTTGTTCCTGGGTAATAAGTGCTATTTTCTGATTGTTTATGTGTAAAAAAAAGTGTAGAAAATATCAATTATTCCCTTCAAACTTTGCTTTTGCGACCAGGACAGTGATAATTTGAAATCTACTTATTTTCAATTTTCAATTGGACAACGGGCAGATTTTCACATTTTTAATCACATAAAGAAAAACAATTACATATGGATATCACTATCCTGGTCGCAAAAGCAATGTTTCAAGGGAATAATAGACATTTTCTATAATTTCTTTTACATATAAACAATCAGAAAATAACACTTATTACCCAGGTACAAAAAAAAAAAGTAAAAAACGGGTGCACAGCTGTAATTCTTCTGATATGAAAACAATGATTCAGCCAGCCATTATAGAGACAGTGTGCACCCTCTTACTCTCTCTCACCTAGACCCCAGTTTCCAGGACCTCAAGGTGCAAAGCTGTTTACCAACACACACACACACACACACACACACACACTTGTCCTTTAGCCATCCAGTTCCCATCAGCTATAACCTTATTAGCATGCCATACTATATTTGTTTGCCGGTAAACAAGAGTCAACCTATTTTATCAATGGACATATATTGACTTATCAATTATTCCCCTCAAACTTTGTTGTTTGCAACCAGGACAGTGATAATTTGAAATCAACTTATTTTCAATTGGCGAATTTGCACATTTTTAATCACATAAAGAAAGAAAAACAATTATATATCACTATCATTATTATCCCCTTCAGACATTGTTTTATAACAATAACAAAGTTTGAAGGGAATAATAGCCATTTTCTATACTTTTTACGCATAAGCAATCAGAAAATAACACTCACTACCCAGGAACAAAAATCGTGTTGCACAGTGTTATAGAAAAGGTTAAGTAATACCCATCTGATAAACGAATACTGGTATCCTCTGCTTTTTAAAAGTTTACTTTAAGCCACTTTTTCACCTATACGAAAAAAGGCAAAAAGCAAAAATAGCATTCAGTATTTGTTTTGCAGCCAGCCATTATAGAGGCAGTGTGCACCCACTTCCTCTCTCTCCTACACCCCAGTCTCCAACCTCCAACCACAATTAGTTGACTTTCTATTTTCTTACAAATGTTTTTACAAGAACAACCCGGCTCAGGAGTTACAACGTATATTAAGGAACGTACTCGGCCACAACAAGGAGAATGAAATATAGAAAGATTTGAAAAAGAAAATAGAATAAAACTAGCATTCCAAGGGA